>UCOK01008828.1:0-11382 GCA_900474325.1 Synergus umbraculus
GTAATATGGTTAAGAAAAAAGAGGTGAGTAAATGTTTTTATTGTTTTTTATATATTTTGGGGGGTGTTCGGGTATACCGTCTCATTTTATGTTAAGTAACCTTAGACCGAACACTGTAGCAATTTTACAATAAAAGTTGAATATTATCACGGCAATCATTGGTATCTTTCTGTCCTATGTTCGTCGCGGTAATTTTCAATAGATATATATATATACAATTACGATTTTTTTCTCAAAGTACATGCGCACAACTGAACATTACATTTATCTAATACCATTTTTAAATTATGTATAATGAAATTTACACACAGGTTTTCATTGATCTTTTTTAGAAATTGTTGGTTCAAATTCTAACTTTAAAATATGATAAGTAAATAACTTATCATTCCTAACCTCTTTCTAATTCGGATTGCACTGTTCGCCTACTGGGTCCTTGCCTGTTTGACAACTGCTCCCAGGGGCAAAAACGCGTTCGACTACGGCTCCTTATGAGTCAATCTTTAAATATATATATTTTTTAAGTTAATTTTTAAAAAATCTATATTTTCTTGTTTAAATACTTCAAAGAATGTTTATTTTTACAACTGAAAATAGTTTCATACGTTTTTTCCGAATTCAAATACTTTAAAAATGCTTTTAAATGGGCAAGAGTTGAAAGTAAGCCGTTAAGTGTTCGAGTATCGGCTCCACTACCTTACAAATTCTCCCTGAATCATTTTTTGATAAAATATTTTTCGTTATAATCGTGTAAAGTATTGTTAAAAAATGAAAAATTAAACTTTCCCTTTGAAAAACGTGAAATATGAGAAAATTTTACAAAAATAATGTGGCGTCTCGAAGCTCGATGTTTATCATTTTATAAATATCAAAACACTACAGACTAAGATCAAAGTTTAGTAGCACAACGAAATCCAATTAGAACGTCGCAATTAATTATTTGTTGTGGGAAAGTCTCCATCTTGTAGGTCTAAATGCTTTCAAGTTCATCATTTGTATATTGAATCACATTTTGTTAGCTAAATGATATTTTTTTAGGATTGCCTCAAGGGCTAACGATACATTATGACGTCACGCTTTACCGATCGTCCCATATTTATTATTTTGAAAAATTTTATATTTTTCAAATATATTAAAAACCTGGCTGAAACTGTGACATATGGTGGAAAATATATTAGCGAAGCGCTGACTGATCTTTAAAAGATTTCACGGAAAATGATTTTTTTTTTTTCGTTTTTATCATCCTTTCTCGAGATTGAATTTCTTAATACTTTAAAGATTTGGTGCGTGAATAAGCGAAATAAGGATGCTATTTTTGAAGCAAACGAATCAAATCTTAGAATATTTAGCAACGCCACCTAGTTTTGCTATTGAGCCTTGTAGAACTTTAGAAAATGGTTTTATAATATCACTAACAATAATTGAAGGGTGGAAATCCAAAAATACCTAAGTGCCATTCCATATTTTATGAGCGGACGAAAAAACGTTTGTATATAGTCATTTTTCAATATTTTTTTTCTGTAAAATATTATTAATAGACTATAGCGGAATACATCACGTGTTGAAATTTCAAACATTTCGGACTAAAATATTGGGTCGAAGTTTCAGACGTCTAGATTTTTCAGACGAATTTTTAAGTTCAATTGTTTTACCTTTACTAACCACAGTACCGTGCAGGAAGACTTTGACGATGCATTTTCCACTTAAAATACAAAACTCTGCCACTTTTAAGGTAGCTCAATGGAAAGCTAGTATCCTAAGGATTACACTGCACATGAAAATTAAAAAATTCAACTTGCGGAGGACCTTCAAAAACACAAAAGTCTAACCACAAAACTGCGTTCGCAGACTTAAACGGTGCATTTTCCCCTTAAAATACAAAACTCTGCCACCTTTAAGGTAGCTCAATCGAAAGCTAGTATCCTAAGGATTCCTCTTCTGCACATGATAATTAAAAAATTCAACTTGCGGAGGAGCTTCAAAAACACAAAAGTCTAACCATAAAACTGCATTCGCAAATTTTGACGATGCACTTTCCCTCATCCGCAAGTTGAATTTTTTAATTATCGTGTGCAGAGGAATCCTTTGGACACTAGCTTCCGATTGAGCTACCTTAAAAATGGCAGAGTTTTATATTTTAATGGGAAAAAGCACAGTCTAAGTGCGCGAACGCAGTTTTGTGGTTAGACTTTTGTGTTTATGAAGGTCCTCCGCAAGTTGAATTTTTTAATTATCATGTGCAGAGAAATCATTTGAATGCTAGCTTTCGATAGAGCTACCTTAAAAATGGCAGAGTTTTATATTTTAATGGGAAAAAGCACCGTCTAAGTGTGCGAACGCAGTTTTGTGGTTAGACTTTTGTGTTTTTGAAGCTCCTCCGCAAGTTGAATTTTTTAGTTATCATGATAACTAAAAAATGGAATCCTTAGGATACTAGCTTTCGATTGAGCTATCTTTAAAGTGGCAGAGTATTATATTTTAAGGGGAAAATGCACCGTCTAAGTGTGCGAACTCAGTTTTGTGGTTAGACTTTTGTGTTTTTGAAGGTCCTCCGCAAGTTGAATTTCATGTGCAGAGTAATCCTTAGGATACTAGCTTTCGATTGAGCTACCTTAAAAGTGGTAGAGTTTTGTATTTTAAGTGGAAAATGCATCGTCAAAGTCTTCCTGCACGGTATTGTGGTTAGTAAAGGTAAAACAATTGAACTTAAAAATTCGTCTGAAAAATCTAGACTTCTGAAATTTCAACCCAATGACTAAAATTATAAAAGATAGAGTCATTCGAACGACATATTCGGTTTTTGTGTTTTAGTCCATGCAGCACGTCATAAAAAAGCATTATTTTCCGCTTCTGGATGGGGTCCTGAATGATCCTTAAAAATGTGTGCCGCGGATCGATTGCCAAAGGGTGTTCTTTTTTAAAAAGAATTTTCAAAAATCAAGTTTGCGTGGACGGACCATTTCCATTGCGTTGTACAAAAAAAAAGTTCCAATTAAAAAAGATAATGTGCAAAATTCTAACAAATACAAAAAAAAAAGCGAACCTTCTATCTCTAATAGGTTTCCAGTTACAGTCATTTCAAAGAACCACTTTTTTCTGAATTTCGTCGAAAAATCACTACTTTTTGCAACATTGTCTGTACCAACGAACCTAATGATTTTATGAAAAAATTTTCTACAGATAAGTGAAATTTCATGTATTTATCTTTAATCTGCCGCAAAGGGCAAAGTCCTAACCCTAATAGGTCAAATGTTATGACCTCTCAAAGTGGGCCACTTTTGACCCATTTTTCCGGGCAATTTCCCTCTGCGGAGTTTTCTTGTAACAGGGTGTTCTATAGGAAAATTATGATAGTGATGCTACAGAATGAAATAAAGTAAACAAAATGATGCGTCTATTAAAAAAAAAAAAAGGATCTTCTGGTGCCAGTAATACGTGATTTATTATCTCTCAAAAACTCCTTTTTTTTTGCATTTTTTCACGAAAATTCGAAAAATTGGGACTTTCAAATATACCTCGTTTCTTTTTGATCTGCGGTCAAAACGCAAAGGAAAGAAATTAAAATAGACTCAATTCTGCGTAAAATGAAAAAAAGAGAACATCTTAGCTCCAATAGGTAAGTGGACCTTTCGATCTTACATATAATCATCTGAGTGCACCATGTGGGGCAAGTACATCCATATTTGAATGTTTTAATGCAAATGAAGTATCTAAATTATATGTTGATTGATCAGTTTTTTTTTTTCGAGACAAATTCGAGACTTTGCGATATTCGACTTTGTTCAATTCAAGATTTCAGGCTATGACTTTTTTCTAATAGGATGTTCTTTTCTACATTCAATATTCTCAATGCTTTTTTTCTTATTTCGAGACAAATTCGAGACTTTTCGATATTCGACTTTGTTCAATTCGAGATTTCAGGCCATGACTTTTTTCTAATAGGATAAGAGTTGTCAATAGAATAATGTTGAGATTGATTGCAGGTGATCCATTTTCGACTTATCATGGACACCGCGAAGGGTGTTTGAAAAAAGGTGTTTTAGCTCAATGGGCGCACAGTGGGCCAGGAGACCCAGTTTTGTGGCTAAAATTCGATTTTTAAATAAAAATTCAAAAAGTCTACGGAATTGACTAAGAATAATTACTCGGAGGTTTTTGGGGTCGCTGATTACGAATATGTAATCAAAATTACAAAATTCAAAATGGCGGACCCAATATGGTGGCGAAGATTTTGAAAAGTCTACGGAATTGGCTAAGAATTTGGTTTTGGTCAATACAATTTCATCTAGAAGCATTTCAACTTCTGAAAAACCAGTTACTTCTTCTTCTCGATCTTCTATGTCGGATCTGGATGTTTCGTGTTGACTTATTCAAGAAGTGTATATTTTGCATATACATATAATGTATACAATAGACATTAACGGGGTTAATTATCATTTTATTAATGTCATTTATGCGCAAGGAATGTGGATGGAAAGAAGATTACCGAAACAAGTAAGCTCGCTCGTCCGCGGTCCGCGTTGATGTAAGTGGAACAACATATGACGGTGAGTCAGCGCGCGCGCGGCCATGTAATTATACCATAAGCAGCGACACAAGTGAAAAGGAGCAAAAATGGGCACACTTAACCTCAAGTGAACATCCTAAGGTAGACATTCATATATTTCAGAATTCAATATGTTGTGTTATGTCGGATTATGAACAATCGGAAGAAGGTGTTTTGCTGAAAACTCTTGTTTTTCATTTACTAATAATGTGAATGTATTTGACTGCAATTAAAAGTGACAGATTGAACTGTTTTCTTACAAATTTAAGACCTTGGTGAATTAAATAAATCGACGTAAGAGGTTAGAAATCAATTTCTTAACATCAAAAATCGTATTTGCCCAACGTCAGTAATACTACGAATTGTAATAAGATTTTCTACGTTGTGTCTGTATCATCGAAACAAAAACTGATCAATCAACATATAATTATCGTCAATAGTACTTCATTTAGTCCTGAATTTAGTACTTTAATTCATTTTTTCGAATTCAAAAATCGAATTTTGGCCACAAAACCGGGTCTCCTGGCCCACTGTGCACTCTCTCGAGTTCAGAGGGATTCTGCTGATGACCGATTTCTATGCAATTTACTGTGCTTGGCCCTTTTCTGATGTCTTTGCTGTAATTCTTCTACATCGCTATGACTATAATTGAAAGGGTATCGTAACGGTTATCATGGATTATTTATATTATTTATGTGCTTTGCCGATTGAATTGTAATTAATTGACGTATTGTGATTTAGATTTCTGTAATTATTTGAGAGATCCTCGTTTTATTTATGATCTTATTTTACGTTCATTTCGATATTTTCGGGATGTTGCAGTTGTCGATTGTATTCGAATTTCTTATTGTGTTAAGGATTTGATTAACATATTTTATTTGAATCGAGTTTGCGACCATCGGCAAATATACAATTTACCAATGCCGTTGGATAATTATTTCATATTGATACCGCTAATTGCGCTAGATTGATTGATAGGTGCGGCGAGGAGGGGGTCTCTCCTGGGCTCCGATCTGAAAATTGCTCTCTCTTGTCTCGACCGTTTTCTTGTAAACGCCTTTTTGGCAATTTGTTTAATATTTGTCCGGTAGAAACTTTCTCCGTGAATTTTGTGGGATCTTATGCCAATATATTGTTTGTTCGTTGATCGATTAATGCGGAATCGTCGCTAGGCGATTAGCCATTTATTTATTTATAACATTGTGGTTCAGTGATGTGAATTGACTATTTAATTATAATAAATTTGTGTTCATTTTAATTGTGCCTTGATTATTGAAGACTCAATATTTCTCAGCAGAGGTGCTCATCAGCGCTTGGAACCTGGGAAAAGATAATTTCCCAAATTGATCCGGTAGTTTTGAACTACCTGGCGATCCTACCTTATTGGATTTTATCTCCTTAAACATATTGCCTTTACATTGGTTCGTTATTTCAAATTTTATATTGGCACGAATTTTCTAAATTATGGATTAAATCCAAACGGTCTTTATGTTTATCTTTTGACGGTCTTTGTTTATAATAATAATCGTATTTATTGACTCATTGAACCGTAGTGTGAAGTCATAAATGCATCGTCGACATATAATAAGGCTAGGTACATTTTCGTTTTGTCAAATGTACCGATATATACACAGTTGTTCGCACTGCTTTGCTCGAAATTCAAGCTCTTCATAAAATTGTCAAATTTTTTGTTCCAATATCGGCCGGCTTATTTCAGTCCATAAATGGCATTATTTAATTTCAAAGCTAGATTATTACCTTTCACATTTAAACCGTGTGGAATTTTCATATAGGTTGTTTCACTGAGACAGATGTTCAAGTAGGCTGTACTCACATCAAATTGCAAAGAGCTTAGATTTTCGTGCACAGCAATAGCGAGAAGCGTTTGAATCAACTCGTAACGCACAATGGGGGAGAAAATTTCCCCGTAATAAGCGCATAAGCGCTTTGAAGTTTCATCTTTTAAATCTTTAATTTTCAATACCCAAGTAAAGCCTATTGGTTTTCGCGATTCTGGTAACTTGACAACATCCAAGGTTTTATTTTTGACATGAGCTTGTAGCTCTTCGTCAATCGCTTGTTTCCACAATTCTGATTCATCGCAATCAAGAGCTTCCTGGCCACGTCTCGTAAATAGCAACACATGCTTGATATCGGGCGGGAACATGTATATCATTTTGATCACGTAAAAGGTACCTTGAAGGATGTCGCTCTTGCTCCCCAGTTTCAGACACATTTGACAGCTCCTCACGAATCTCAGGAGCACGAGGAGGTGCTTCCGCAGCAATCATGTTCTCGGCTTGTGAGTGATTCGGATTAAATTCCAGATTGTCATTAGTTTCCGGTAAAATATCGTCCATGGGAATCGATACGATCTCTTGACTGGCTGTATCTCTACATGATCTTGCCTTAACTGGATGGATCTCTACACAATCTTCCCTTGACTGACTGCATCTTCACACGATCATGCATTGAATGGATGGATCTCTACACGTTCTTGCCTTGACTGGCTAGATCTCTACATCTAGATCCCTGCATCTCTTCACGATCTTGTCTTGGTTGGCTCTATTTTTACACGATCTACTTGAACTTTGTTCACTTCATGACTTTATTAGCTACATTCAATACCATCTTGCTCATATCTTGCCTTCTTTGGCTACATATTTCACAACATCTTGCTCATAAAATGACTTCACTGACCGAACATTGACAAAATATTGCCCATATCTATCCTGCATTACCTAGACAATTACTTGAGCTCGGTGATGACTTATCTTCATTGGTTAATTATTTTATTAACAATATTTTGGTTATAACTTGCGTTTATTTTACTGGGTGTTGATTATGTCCAGCACAGATCTTGCCTTCGTTGGCTGGACACTGACTATGCTCTACTAATGTCTCGCCACATTTCTCTGATTATTGACTAAGTTATGCTCGTTTGTTGTCTGTATTGGTTGGATATTGGCTATGCTGTGCTCTTGTCTTAACTTGCTCTTGGCTTAACTGTGCTCTTGATCAATAACATCCTGATCACATCTTGACTTTATTTGATTAATATTCATTAATTCCTGCACATGTCTTGCCTTAATTTGCTTGATATTGCAAAGCATTGGATGGATATTAACTAACTCGTGCTCATGGCTTGTCTATATTGTTTGCATATTAGTTTCCTCTTCATATCTCGTCATTATGGGTAGTAGTTATATGCGCACTATGGAGAGACCAGACGACATCACCTCCCACTCCTCTCTGGCGCCGCCCCCTTGTTTATCCCCTCTCCTGGTTTACCCCTCACTCCTACACTCCCCAACGCTACAACTTTCCCCACTCATTATTTCAAGGACAGAAGTAATTACGTAATTAAAATTACATAATCTATCACGTATTACAAAGAAAGAAGGGGGGGTGAAGGGATGTTGATTAAGGTGACGTCAAAGAGTGGTAAAGGGGGGAGAATATCATTGACCTCTTTTTAAACATTTTTTTCATGATTCTCGCTTCTACGTATAACTCTTCCCCTCTCACATAACTTAACTTATGAAAAAGAGAAAGGAGTATACATGTAAAAACAGCATTTTATTTTTTTTCGTTTTTTATTACCCCTTAATCGTATAGATATGTATGTACATATTTTTTTAATAACAATTAAGGGGAGAAAAAAGAATGATTGAAGTAATACTTTTTTTTTTTACGAATATGGCATTTTTGAACAACATTCTTGAATTCTATTTCGTAACATACCATTACAAGAGAAATCCATACTACTGTTTGCTCGTTTTTTTCGTGATCTAAGACCTATGAATTTATTATAATATTCACGAACTAAATCACCATTTTTTATAAGGTCTGAGGTAAAGAAGGAACAAAACTTTTGCATACTGATACCGCAAAAAAAATAATGTGAAAAAACACACAAAACTAACCACAAACATCAGAAAAATCATTTAGAAATTGTTTTGTAGTCCACCTGTACTGCTCGCAGTTACTTCGTAGTCTATTGATGTGCTGTGAGATAATTGGGGGTAATCTATAGCTATCAAAGTAGAATCCTTTTCCGTCATTGTTAAAATAAATAGCGATCTAGTGGATTCCGGGTTTGGTGTGGCTATCGGTATTAACAATTAGAGCTGTTGGTTTTGTCCAAATTTTTGGTATCCTGCCCACTGGGAATTAGAGTTTTCAAGGAGTAATATTACGATGGTAACGGTAATATAAACGGTAATATTACGGTAATATTACCGGACCAATGTTACTTTCATCGATTTTCGGTAATTTCTATTTCTTCGTTATTTGAGAGTTACAAATAAAAAATATAATTTATATAAACTAATGTTTTTAAAATGTAAGCGATTAATAATTTATGATTTTGTATTTTCAAACGTCTGTTACATTATTTGCGTTCATTATTTGCCGTTGCAAATATTGAACTAACTAAAAATATTTATTCCTGAAAAATTCAGTAAACCATTTTTAACACTTTACAGATAAATTACCTCTAATTTTATTTCTTCAAAATATTATTTTACAGGTGTTGGATCCAAATTCTAACCTCAAAATTAAATTCTCCATTTTAATCAACAATTATTACAATTAAATATCTTTTCGCTTTATAGAAATATTCTGATTTGAAATAAAAATGTATCTATAGAACGAAAAAATATTTAATTTTAATACTTTTTTCATAAAACAAGGAATTCGAAATTAGCCTAAAAATTGCATTTTTTCATTTCACTCAAAAATTATTAAGATTACAGATTTTTTTCGATCTGTAATCACAATTATATTTAAAAAATGACTACCTATATAGAGCCAAAAAATATCTAATTATAATAATTATAATATTTATGAAGTAAAATATGAAGCAATCGAATTTGAAGGTTAGAGGTTCGATCCAACATATTTAAATTCTAAGAAAATATATTATTTGCCCTTGTTTTGCAGCGTTTTAAATTATGAAATTATTCTATGAAGTAAAGTTATCTATTTCAACTATAAATTAAATGTTATAAATTATTAAAAGCATTTTAAAAACTTAAATTCTCGAGAATTTTTAAACTCTACTGGGAATACACCAATTGTTCCGTCGTCACACTAACTTTAGTTGTGAACTAGGCTTAAAAGAATGAATGCTGAACGTAATCATATTTTTGAATTCGCCGCCATAAAAATGAGAGAGATATGATGTATGCGGCTCATTACAAATAAAAGATAACTTTTGGCTACTACGAATGTTGAGATGGCAATGATCGATTTTGGGTTCGAAACTAATTTTTTTCTATTGACTAACGTGTCAAATGTACGTAAATCATAGTGGTTACGCAGTTGGAGGCAGTTATTTTCAAGGATGAACCGTTTTGTGGCAGAAACTAACAAACTAAAAATTTTCTGCCTCGGCATAAAAATTCCTTATTTTATTAAAAACATTGTAAATTTTGTCATTTTTTAGTATCAGATATCAAATAAGTATAAATATATGTGCAAAATCAAGTTTTATTTACAATTTAGTCCAAAACATCAACCAAAAGGCACGAAAAATGAATTTTTCTTCTTATTTTTGTTTGAAAAGAATATTTTAAACATATTTTATAATTTTTATTTAAATATTATAACAGAAAGATCATTTACTAACTAAAAAATGAAAGTACTAATAGCTAATTACATATCTCTCACTTGTTTAAGGAGAAAACGTGTAAACAGGATCTCGATGGATGTGGGGACAGTAGTGGACATTTCGTAACAATGCATAATTTTTATATACAATATGAAAGTTATGTATTCTTAGTACAATATCATAGTACGTAATAAGTTTAAAATTATAATTTTTTATTTTTATAAAATATTTAAATTATTTTAAGAACTTTTCGATTTTCCTGAGCCACTTGCCGATTCACTTCTAACTTGCTTGCTTCTCCTTACGAAAACGATAGGTTTAAAACATCGCGGCTAGTCGCATTTGTAAGTGAATTGAAAACAATAAAGAATCGTACTTTTTCATACAATTAAAAAAATTCTTTACCATTTTTCAAGCGGGACAGTAGTGGACACCCGTTGCACAATAATCCTTCGAATTTTTTTATGCCTTCCCATAAAAATGACATTTCAACAATTAAAACGATGTAGTTGTTTCGTTTACTTGAGAACAGCTATTTACGTTGGACGCATGGGCAAAGCAAACAGTGTTGCCACACACAGAAAATATCACGCGATAGCAAAAATGAGCGCCTTTTGGCAAAATAAAGAAAATGAAAATGAGGGACACGTTTTTGCTCATTTTTTTTTGTAGATATAATCATAATCTGCAAGAAGTAATGAATGAATATCAAATTACTAGGCTTATATTTTAATACAAAATTTATTTTTTATAGTATAACTGAAGAAAATTTTGAATATAGATTACAAGATAACAATCGTAAGTGTCCTGGGGACAGGGACAGTAGTCGACATTTTTCCTGCTTTTACCCAGATAACAAAATGCGCGCACAGTGCGAGCGATATCGCTCGCACGCGTGCCGATTCTCTCGCATGCGTGCCGTCACTGCGCCACGCAGATGCGTCATCATATGCGACGCATATCGCTCGCACGTCGGGAAGGTCGCACGCGTGACGGTAAAAATCAAGCTTTATGAGTCTCTTAAAATTAAAAATTATTTCTAAAAAAATTAATATTATAAAAAATAAAAATAGACAATATATTTAAAAACATTATATTTTAAAGTTGTAGAACGATTTTTAAACATAGCAATTACATTTTTTGGTATCGAGAAAATAGTACATTTTCTTATATTATCATATAGTTTATACATTTGAGATCTACCTTTTTTATGTAGTATTAAACC
>UCOK01008829.1:0-11393 GCA_900474325.1 Synergus umbraculus
CCATAATCAACATTCCACTTTAAATAAACGCATATCATGTTAGGTCAATAATCTCAGAGGATCAGTAAATCACATTAAAATGTTCTAAGAAATGTTATTACCAAAAACAATGGGTCAACAGGATATTACACGTCTGGATCTTTCTCATACGTATCAATTATCAAAAGAGAAGACGACAGGATACTCATCTTTCAAAATATCACCCACCATCGTAAATAATAACTGACAAATAACATTCCATGATTCCACTACTCTAATTAAAGATGAATGTTATTACGTCATCACATTTTTGAGAACATTAATTTATCTTAATTACATTCCACATTATTCTAGAAGCTTCGAAACTTAGCATGGACATGAACCATCGAACGTTCTCGAGTGTCGGTAACATGTCGGTGCAGGAATTTGTATCCAGAAGCGCCCCTGTATATCTACTGTTATGAACTCCATCTTTTCTTTACAACTGAAGAAAAAACTATAAATACCAGGTTTATATTGATTCCCTCTTCAGTTTGAAAGTACCTTTTGAACAGATATGATTGTTCACGAAGCCAAACGAATCTCGAAAAAGACCAAATGTGGAAAAGGCTTTCTAAATAAAGTTATAAACAATCTTCCAGTAGAATTGCATCTTCTGGGTTATGAAATAAGTGACTTACGACACTACCTACAAAATTTTTTAGAAAGTGAGGGTATTAATATTCATATTAAACCAAACAATAATACTTTAAAAAGTGAAATTTATTTTAATCGTGATATTACATTCGAACCTCAGAATTCTATTGGTCCTTTGCTAGGATTTTCTCCACGCAGGCTAGAAGCTAATAAATTATATGAATATGACCAGCCTGTATCTATAATTAAAGTAAATGCTCTCAGAGTTGAGTGCACCGAAAAAAAAGTTTCTTCGTTTAAGAGGATTCCTCTTATTCTGATGCAAGTTTTCCTCTACAATATGGTATATAAAGTTTTCCTCTTAATTTTAGAGGATTTTCTCTTCCAAAAAGGAATCCTCTCAAATAAAGAAGAATCCTATTAAAATAAAAGGAAAAATCCTGTCAATTGAAAAGGTTGCTTTAAACTGTTTTTTTATTTGTCTAGGTCATATTTTAGGGTTTCTAAAATCAATAATGCATTTTTAACTCACAATTTTTATTTATTAACAAAACGATTTTTTAATTTTACAGTATATATGTAAAAAACGTAGCGGCACTGAAATGATAGATAGTTTTACATTCACTAATTTCAATGTTATTATCATCAATGTAATCCTCATCGTTTAAATCTATTTCAGTATTTTCAATTATGAGCAAGTGAATAACTGGCTTTTCTGATTTATTTTCACTTAAATAAAGCGGAACTATAATTTCTTTGTTACTATGTTCCTCACATTCTATATCCCATAAACATTTATACTCAAATTATTTAATTTCTCAAATTTTGGAATATCATTGAAGTAATAGGAAATTTTATTCAATCCTATTTGAAAAGGTATAGAAGGGTAAGCATGTATTAGCTGCCTCCGGCCGAATTTCTTCGAAATTTTCACCATGAGTTGGTATTAATATGAGGTTCAATTCCCCGCCAGATTATATCTGAGAAATCATTTTTATGGGAGTTATGGGGGTGAGTAGAAAAATTGAAAAACACCTTCTTCTCGGAAACGGGTGGACCAATTTCGATTGGGAAAAATATGTTATGGTTGCCAATATGGAGGGATGTTTAGGAAAAATTATGGGAAATTTTAGTCAAGAAGAAAAGATCAAAAAAAATTTTGAAAATTTTTTTTGAATAGGAAATTCTTGAGGTACAGTCACAGTTTTTTGCCTGAAAATACCTTGAATTATGTGAAAAAATATGTATAGTGATTGCAATTAAAAATGAATAAACTAAAAGCTAGAAAATTCTAATATTAATCAAAAAATTGGCCAAAATGAGCATAGTCCTCACAAGCTTACGGAATGCTTCTACGCAAAAATCATCTGGATTTGTTAATTATTAATAGAAAAACGACAAATTGATTGTTGCGTTCTAAATTGATTCTTTCTCTCAATCGCCGCTTTCAGTCACGTTTAGTGCGTCATCCCCTTTCTCCGGCCTACTGAGCTGAGTTGGGCCAAGCGTAGAGGCAGTTGTATATATCCTATGCCTCAATTATCTCACATTCTCGCGGCTAAGAAAGCAATTCCTCATCGTACCAGGTAATGTTTCGATACAGAATTGACAGGAATAGTAGTTGAGATAAGAAAAGCTTCAGTAATTTATTTTATCATTTGAAATTCTTCCTCAAATCTTCTTTTGTTTTTCCCTTGTATAGATTTGAGAAACTCAAGTCATTAGTTTTCGCATCTGAAAAGATATACTTCTTATACTGTGGTATAAAATATTTATATCACAGTATATAGAGAAAAATAATGACTTGAGTTTCTCAAATCTAAGCAAGGGAAAAACAAGAAAAGATTTGAGGAAGAATTTCAAATGATAAAATAAATTACTGAAGCTTCTCAAATCTCAGCTACTATTCCTGTTAATTCTGTACCGAAACATTAACTGATACGAAGAGGAATTTCTTTCATAGCCGCAAGTACGTGAGACAATTGAGGCATAGGATTTACAGAACTGCCTCTACCGCTTGGTCCAACTCAGCTCAGCAGGCCGAAGAAAGGGGATGACGCACTAAACGCGACTGAACGCGGTGATCGAGGGAAAGAATCAATTTACAACGCAAAAAAACAATTTATCATTTTTCTGTTAATAATTAACGAATCGAGATGATTTTTGCGTACACGGAGAAAAAGTGTATAGATGTGACAACCAGAAAAATAATAAAATATTGTACAATTGCAATTTATGGTTTCCACTACCACAATTGTGGTTGCCACAACCACAATTATTATGTGAAAACCACAGCCATCTGGGGCAACTATTATTAAATAATTGTCACAACTATTTCATAATAGATGCCACATAATGGTGTTGTTGTCACATAATATTTATGGTTGTGGCAAACACAATCGTGGTAGAGGAAACCATAAATTGTAGTTGTACCGTATTTTACTATTTCTCTGGTTGTCACATCCATACAATTTTTTCCGTGTAGAAGCATTCCCTAAGCTTATGATGACATTGCTCATTTTGGACAATTTTTTAAATTAATATTAGAATTTTCTAGCTTTTAGTTTATTCATTTATAATAGTAATTTAAATGAGCAATTTCATTAAAAGCCCAAGCTTACGGAATATTTCTACGCAGTCTACTCACTATACATCAGCGGACGTGCATTTAATATGTACGCTGGAGATTTTGAATTTGGTTAACCATGAGCAGCAACTCTGATTAAGTTCAAACTTACACATATTTTTTCACATAATTCAAGGTATTTTCAGGCAAAAAACTGTAACTGTGCCTCAAGAATTTCCAATTCAAAAAAAATTTTCAAAATTTTGAAATTTTTTTTTGACCTTTACTTTTTGACTAAAATGTCCTATAATTTTTCCTAAGCATCCCTCCATTGGCAACCATAACATATTTTTTCCCAATCGAAATCGGTCCAGCCGTTTCCGAGAAAAAGGTGTTTTTTAATTTTTCTACTCACCTCCATAACTCCCTTAAAAATGATTTTTCAGATATAATCTTGCGGGGAATTGAACCTCTTATTAATACCAACTCATGGTGAAAATCTCGAAGAGATTCGGCCGGGGGCAGCTAATACATGCTTATCCTGCTATGCCCTTTGCATTATTAAAATCTGGATAAGAACTTGTTCGGTTTGAATGATTTTCATTAGGCTAAAGAGCTGCAATTATCGACCATAGGAAACAAAAGATGTCATTATTTTCAACATTTACAACTGCTCTTTCATCCCTTATAAATTTTGGCATTCGCATGTAAGTTGACAAACCAACTGAAAACGGTGCATATTTATTAAAGTTAACATTTAAATTGATAATCTCTTTTCATTTCCAATTTGACTTTTTTTGTTGAAATTCTCCAACTTTAACTAAAAATTAAATTAAATTAAAAAATTAAAAAATTGTATTTCTTCTATTTTCACACCCCCTTCTAGCGCACTAAAATTTGCAGCTGAAATAACATTGACTTTTAAACCTCCCATAGTTTTCGAAGAATTTTTTATGTGATCCTTTTTTTTATTAGAATTCCACTATTTCCAAATTTCTTTTTAAAATTTGTTTATAACAATTAAATGGAATAATGGATAAAGTGTTTGTACTCCGTGAGTCCTTAAAAATTCATTTAAATCAATATAAAGTTTACCTACAGTTAATAAAGCGTAAAAAATTTGTATGTAATAATTTTCAGTTTTTCCATACTGTACGGTAAAAAATATTATTGATAAAAATCTAGAAGAAACAAAAGTTTGGACCGAGAAGCTCTTCAGAATTTAATGTTCTTCAATTTAAAAAAAATAATAATAGGACCAAAATTGAAGGCTCGCATCATTTTTGAAAGAAAAAAGATCACTTCCTCCCACGGTGGGCAGCCTCAATTAAAAAAAAATCAATATTTTGTATTACATATAATCGTAGCTAATAGTGTAAAATTATTGTAAGACCACTAGCTCACTTTAGATAATTTAAGGTAAAATATTATTAATAAAAATCTAGAAGAGACAAAAGTTTGGATCGAGAAACTCTTCAGAAGAGAGGTATTAGGGTTTTTAAATATTGCATCAGACACAAATTTTTTTGCTCATATACATATTAAAAGTAGAGTCTTTCGAGTCACCCAATTTTTCTCGTGTTTTGCATTTAGATGAATATTTATCTATTCGAAATTATAGAAAATTGTGTTCTGGAATGCATGTTACCTTTTTTTTTTTGCTATCTTTTTAAGAAGAATTTTTTCTAAAAAGCCTTGATCCCCCCGATTTGATTTGAAATCTGAAAAAGGAAATGTCCCATTTTTTTTAATTTCGACTTTAACATGTGTAACTGGTTTTGACTTGAATTTTCCCATGTAAATTGCATGATGGGAAGAAATCACTTTTTTGAGTTTATGGAATAATTTATCAACATTTTAAAATTAATTTTTAATTATTTAAACAAATTTTCTATAATTTCCAATAGATAAATATTTATCTAAATGCAAAACACGAGAAAAATTGGGTGACTTGAATGACTCTACTTTTAATATGTATATGAGCAAAAAAATTTGTGTCTGATGCAATATTTAAAAACCTTTATACCTTTCCTCTGAAGAGTTTCTCGGTCCAAACTTTTGTTTCTTCTAGATTTTTATCAATAATATTTTTTACCGTACAGTATGGAAAAACTGAAAATTATTACATACAAATTTTTTATGCTTTATTAACTGTAGGTAAACGTTATAGTGATTTAAATGAATTTTTAAGGACTCACGGAGTACAAACACTTTATCCATTATTCCATTTAATTGGTGATGGTCTCTTGGAGTACTTCTGATCTTCCTCCTTTTTTCTTTTGAAATCAAATAGACCAGGTCTATTTGGATCGTATTCGCAATCAGCTGGCATTTGCTTCAACCTGGGAAAAGCTGCTTCCTTTGATGACTCTGGTGGCATCTTAAAAGAAAAAATATATAAAACACTGGTGATTTCTGAAAATAAAAAAAAGATATTAATTTATGTTAATTTTTAAATGTTATAATTTATTTTTAAATACATGAGTTTAATTTAAACCAGTGGAATAAAAATGATATTGTCAACCTGAAGATGTCCATGTCTTTTTTTGTCCACTGAGAAAACGATAAAACATTTGTTGGGAAAAAAAGCTTTTACCTCAGGATTCATCCTCACATTATTATTTTCTTCCGAGGTGAAGATCGGGACGGGCAAAGATATAATCTTTCTGGAAGATTTTTCCAATCGTGGGTCGACCACATCATGTCGACAAAGACAATGTTTGTCGTAGATAGATTCCTGCAAAATTTCATTATATGTAAATTTACAATTAATATATGATTAAATAAATTCTTTGTATCAGGTTAATATTTACTTACCATTATTCCAAAATAAACACACACACACACACACACTTAAAAGAAAAAACAACAAATGTCGGTACACTTTGATAATTTTAATTAGCTTTCAAAAATACAACAATGGCGGAATTATAATCGATACCTCGATCTATACCCCCTAGAGTCCAGGGAGAGGGTTGTCTGCTCAGATTCACGCTTCCTGCCAACTTAAATGTATAAGACAATCAATATTATTCAATTGCATTAATAATTGTTTTAAACATATCAATTCGCAGGTAATATTTAACCACAATTTCGAAACCTAAGGAAATGTGGGACTGACATAACTACATATTGACAGACACCAAAGCAAAAAAATAAATTTCATGATTGATAAGGTAGAACTCTGCAATATCAATTAATCACAAGGCGGGAAAATTTAAAATAGATTTATGTTAAATCATATGAATTTACTAAATAGAACAAAAATTCAAAGAGTTACATAGAATATATAAAGTATAAATAATTATACATACTTGTAGAAGAGAGAAACTGAGAGTAAACATGCCCAGAGGAGGCCCAACTATTAGTATAGTGGCGCTTGGGTGGCCAAATTGTGTATCAAGGTCCGAAAGTAGCATAGAAATGAACCAAAATGTAGCCAGTTTCTGCATTACCTGGCCAGATCTGGCAGAAATCGTTGACCTTGCGTACCTAGTCCCCCACGAACACAAACGAACGATTTTTTGCCGTCCTGGTCGTTTGGTCCCACTGAAGAAACTATATGAATGCATCTTGGAGTTGAACCAAATTATTCAATGAAACGCGTTTATGGGCCATTCCATATAAAATTTACAATCAAACAATTATTTCGCACAAAATATTTTTTTTTTTGTGTTTTTTGGTTGAAAATGTTGTACACGTATTTTTTTATTTAAAAAATAATACTTATCAAAGTTTTGTAACTACATCAGAAATTGATAAAAGTATTTTATGTAAAAAAAAGAAAATGTGTAGAAATCCAAAACGTGACGTGTATTTCAGATCTAGTATAAAAAATTATTAGGCTTGAAATCAGAAAGGTGGTTTTTGGTTTTTGCGGTAACAAAAATATTTTTACGAGTAAAGGTGCAGTCCCATGTCAGCAGAAAACGTCGGCGTAAAATCGAAACTCATGAGAGTGACCGAGATAGACAGATCTGTTTGCCTCTTTCACTCTCATGACTTTCTGCTTTACGCCGACGTTTTCTGACAACATGGAACGGCACCTTAATTCGAGATATATATTCAGTTTTAATCTAGTTTTAAAATCTATGCACTGAGAAACATGGATTCCAAACGTTAATGAAAAATATGTCACTAGGTATAATCTTGGACTATTAACTATGGGACAGCAATCTAGATTATTAAAACCATAATCTTTAGATGTTAAAAAAAAAGATATTATCAGATAATATCTTAGATTATAAACTGAACCGAATATAAATTTTAACATTTATAATCCAAGATGTTAAAATTTATAATCCACAATATTAGAATTTATAATGCAAGGTATCAAAATTTGTACCAACACTTAGATTTTAATCTACATTTTACACAATCTATAGCAAAAAATATCACTTACCGCAATTACGATAATAATAATTATAATATTTACTTCTCCTAAAATCGGATTCCAATGTACGAACTTGTTAATAATCAATTATCTATGAAAAGTCCGAGACAAAACGTTCACGTGTTTGAGAAAAGAGCAAAACACATGTGTAAAATTGACGGAATATTTTCTTTATTAATTGTACGTGACAAAATAAGGCAACTGAGGATGACAATCGGTAAACTCGAGAACCTTTTTTGATCTTTTTATTATGAGTAACCGTTTAGGTATTTTTTTTTTATATTTTTATGATAGGCTGTTAGAGAAAGTGCATCACAGATGATAGAGTCTGGACGACACATGTAACCTTGGAAAAACCCAGTAATCAAAAAAAGGTTCAGGTAGATCTATAACTGCGCATCTCCGAGCCGATGAGTTAGAGTAAGTGTAAGTTTCTAGTTAGTCTCAAGATTGACTCGACCGCTTGAGGATCAATCTCTATGTTAGTTGTATTTTCCTTCTCTTACATATTTTTTTCACTTAATATAATTTCTTTACGTAAAACAGTTTTCACTCTTATTTTTCCCAAATCCTTACCTACCCTTGACGATCAAAAAACAACATGGGTGACCCATGTCCGCCATGACACTTTACGGGTGTTTCTTATCTTCAGATGTTACGAATTAATTGCTGAAGATTATAAAAATCTAACATCTAGAGATTATGTTCAGTGATATCCTTATATATTAGGTAAAACTTATAGATCATATATATTAACATATTTTATGTTATCGAATACTATACTCTAGTTTTAACATCCAAGTTTTATGATCCATTTTTCTCAGTGTGAAGATTTCACAATAATGCAATGAATACCTAGAATAAAAATAAAACTAATATTTTTAAGTATCGAGAAATACGAAAATCTTGTAAAACATGAAAATCTCGTTTCTAGAACAACATTTTCTTTTTACCGAAAAATCAAAACCCGAATGTATAAAAGCGTTTCATTGAATATCTCGGTTCACTCCAAGATGCATTCGTATAGTTTCTTCAATGGGACCAAACGACCAGGACGGCAAAAAATCGTTCGTCTGCGTGCATGAGGGATTAGGTACCCGAGATCCACGATTTCAGTCAGGTCTGGCCAGGTAGTGCAGAAACTGGCTACATTTTGGTTCATTTCTATGCTACTTTCGGACCTTGATACACAATTTGGCCACCCAAGCGCCACTATACTAATAGTTGGGCCTCCTATGGGCATGTTCAATCTCAGTTTCTCTCTGGTCCTGTAGCAAAGAAATTATTCAGTCGGTAAGGGAAACACACCAAATAATTAAAAATAAATATTTCTGGTGGTAAAAGTAGAAACGTGTAAATACAAATTTATTAACACAAGTATTATAAGCTCATATGGTAAGGTAGAGTAAAAATTTAAACTTAACTAATATATTATAAAGAACACACTCAATATGGTTAAACATTTGGCGGGAAAAATTCAAATAAATGGGCTTTATCTCTCATCATCATGAGTACAACACATAGCAAGAATCTACATTACCGACCGAGTCACACTACCGGTTGAAATGCACTCCCGATTAATCTACATTACTGACTGCGCTAAATTACAGTCGGTAAAACAGGACATTTGCCGGGAAAATTCAAATAAATTTGCGATGGTGGCGCCATCTATCGACGAGGCGGCCAAGTGACATAGTAGAAATCTACTTTACCGACAGAGAAAAAATACCGGCTCACTTTCGTGGCATGGTAGGAATCTCATTTACCGACCGAGATTAATTACCGACTCAATTTACTCGGTCGGTAAGTGCCGCAGAACCCGTGTTGCTCTACTACTTGTTAGGTCCGAGAGCTGCTGCTCCCTGATGGCTGATAGCAAGACTAACCATTACAATTGTGTATACTTGTTTTTGACAGCTGTAAAGCATATCTTCAACTGCTTAGATATGCAGTTTTGGAGGATGAAATAAATTATAAGTAGGCAATTATATTAAAGCGTGAAACAAATAATTGAGGTTGGATTCTTTGGAAGCAAAGGTAAGCTGCAAATACAAAAACGATTAGCGATATTTAATTTAAATCTAAGATTCTATCATTCTTCATACGATTCTCATACATACATCTCACTCTCATTCACTAATATCTATAGTGAAGTTCCTACTGGCTGTTCTCTTTTACTTCCCGTTTTAGATAAATCGATCTGGGATTTGTATTAATAATGCGGTGAAAATCCACCACGTTACACATTTCAACTAGTATCAAAACACATTTTCTTCAATTGATTGAAATTGTCTGAAAAATTAAATTAAATTGCTTTATAACCGAAGTATCTATTCCCGTTTTAATTCGAATTCATCCTAACCCTCGAAATTTTCATCAACAAATTTAAAGATCTTGTCTTTTGTCCAATAAAGATTCGACTGCAGCTAGTAATTTTTTAACATTTGGTTTCTCTACTAACTTCCACGTGTTATTCATATTAAGGATATTTATTTAAATAAATAAATATATATATGTTAAAAATTCGTTAATTCTAAGCTACAAGTATATTGACGGAAAAATAGACATTTTTACATTAAAAATAGTCTTATAATAAGGAAAGTTTGTATTAGTTATAGTTTAATTCCTGATTAATAAAAACAAGTTCATATAATTTCGATTGACTCTTTTCCTTATCACATACAAATGCAAATATAATACGAAATATTTATTAATAAGAAAACAATGGTTGAATTTCAATTCTTTATAGCGTTTTCAAAGTGAAATTATTTTAATCTCTTCTATTCCTCCTTTTACATTCTTCCACTTTTTAATTCTTTTTAACCCTTCGAGTCATTTATTTTGTAGAGCTCCCCACAATTTCTTGGCGGCAAAATTAGAAAGTTTCCGTGTTAGTATCTTCAATCCACGTTAGATGTAACCACTAGGAATCATAGGTCCCGAAATATTTATTTTTTTTATTTATTTTTTTTATTAAAAAAAAAATTTTTTTTTCCTTTATGCACTGTATTAGTGGGAATGAAAGCTAGATCTAAAATGAGAACATTTTCATTGAACTAGTTATAGGTGCCGGACCCAAAAGGTTAATACGCTTGTGTTAAATTTTACTAAGTCAGTAGTATAACAGGGCTGGTTCTGGACAGGTTCGTGTTAGTGCATGTCCGTGTGAGCTTGCGTTGGCGTTAGTGTGTGTCTGTGTGAATGTGAGTGGAGGGGGTAAGAATGTGGATGACGTCATTGTTATGATGAGTCACTTCCGGTGATAAGAATTTTTAACATAAACAAAGGGTGTCAAATTACAGAAAAACAAAAGTATCGGATTACATAGGAATTCCTGAGAGATGACGTCAAATGTTTTTTTTTTAACATAAACAAAAGGGGGTGTCAAAATTACAGAAAAACAAAAGTATCGGGTTACATAGGAATTGCTGAGAAATGGTGTCATATTACATATTTCTATGCAAGTCCAAACCTGTTTAACCCCCACTCCTGAGAAATATAGCGTAAACAATTATAGAATACTGAGAAATGACGTCATATTACATATTTTCAAGGTTAAAACAATCATAGAATTCTGAGAAATGACGTCATATTGCGCAATTTCATGCAATTTAGATCATGTTTCACCTCCCCTTTGAAACATAAACATTGGTGTTATATTATACGGTGGCCATAACAATAAGATAAGAAATTCTAAGAAATTAGATAAAAAGTCCTATATAAACCGCAGCACATCCCTTAACTTTCCAGTGCAACAGTTACTTCGCCACCATACGAATATTAGTATTCAAGTGTTGCTATTCAAGAAGCTTTGAATAG
>UCOK01008831.1:0-149793 GCA_900474325.1 Synergus umbraculus
TTATGGTTCTATTTAATTTTGAAAAATTAGTTTACCAACTATAACTTCTCTAATATTCAAAGTTCGAAGCTGACGTAAGGGAAATAAAGATTCCTTGTGTCGAAACGAATCGATTGACCTATAATTTTAATCCATTTCATTAAAAAATAAGAAAGTTATAGTTATTTATAATTTTGAAAAATTAATTTTTCGCTATATGTTCTCAAATAGGGGAACCTGGGGTGGAATGGGTATTAGGGTAAAATGATGTTCTTCAATATCGATCAAGTTTCTGCATTATTTCCTTTGAAACTTTTTTAAAGTATGTTTCTTAGGTAGGCGATAAATATTAAAAGGAAAAAATAGAAATTTGTTCTGTAAAAGACAATGAGAAAATGCCTGAAAATAAAGCAGTCTAAAAATTCAAAAATGAAAGCTGATGTAAGGAAAATAAAGGTTCCTTGCGTCGAGGCGAATCGATTGACCTATAAGATTAATAAATTTCATTGAAAAATACAAAATTTGTGTTTAATTGTAATTTTCGAAAATGAATTTAATGATGATGTAAAGAATGCTTAATGCTTCCTCTATGAGGAAGCAAAGTGCTCATTGAATGAGTACATAAGTTGATACAACTTCACAGCTAGTTTTTTTTGTATTGCATTGAAATTCCTTGAAATAACATATCTTTCATTCTTTGAATTCCCTTAAAGTTCCAAAAATCTTTTTATCTCCTTTGGAATATTTTATACTTTTCAGACTCCTTTGAAATCTTTTGAAGTTCCTTATGTTTTGAAATTGCTTGAAATCCCTTCCATCGAACTAAACACCCTCTAAAAAGAATAATGTAAGATTTGCTATGAAATTGTAGCCAGTGCATCAGCCTATTTGAGATCTGGCTAGTTGTGAAGGCGAAGGGGTGGGTTCAGATTCAGAGGCGCGGATGGCTGAAGTAATGGCCTGCTTCTGTAAACAGAAAGTGTATTCTCGTACAGCATCCCCTCGAATACATATATGTATGATGAGCGTTGACCGTTGCGCCACTGACTCGTTGACGGGTTGAAGAGGGGGGTGGGGGGTTTGAATCGGCCAGGTTAGGGAGGTAGTTGACTCTGAGCGCGTACACGTATAGTAGACATTACCCGGTGTAGAATGTAGATATATGTCTGCGAATGAAACGAGGATGTAGAAAGGGACTAGAAGCGCAACGACCCTAGGGAAGCAGGCACGTCGAGTTCACTTGTAATAGCAATTACCAGAGGTAATCAACGGGCCTTGCTTGGAATGTACCGATAATTTTAGGCTTGGCTATGGAAAACGGAATACTGACGAGGTTCGGCAGCTAGGGAAGCTATGTCAAAGGCAAGCGACACTAATAGAGGATACTCAGATTTTAATAGAACTTTTAGTCTAATTTTCGACACATTCTTTGACGTGTTTTGGGATATTGGGTTTCGACTTGTTAAAGTTCGAAAAGAAAGGTTTAATTACACTTTATATTTTGTCGGAAAGTGTTTTAAAAAGTATGTGGTCTAGCCGCATACATTTAAACCGTACACACTCCTTGTAGCATATAGCCCGTCTCATATACATAACAACCCATCATCCCCTCATAGAACCGGCCACCCCCTTTAAAACCCCTTATACCTTTTCTTTCTCATCACATCCAACATCCATAATATCTCGTCCCTACTCTAGAAAGCTCCCCCTTATATACCAATTTTCCTTAAATTTTCATGACCTATTTTTCCCAGCTTTTTTTCTTTTCTTGCTTATGAATTGAATATTCATATAATAAATTGTCAATTCCTCATTAATTTAATTAGACTATCAGACCAACACGCGCGTGATTATTTTCTTTTTGTTTTTAATACTTCAAGCCAATCAGATTTGAAAAACTATAATCACTTTTATAGAGACGATTTTCAAGAGGTTTCTGGGGATTTGACGATTTTTAAATGATCTTTACGACATTCAAAATATTTTTTAGGATTTTAAAAATATTTCTAGGAATTTTAAGAGGTTTCTGAAAATTTAAAAAGATTTCAACGGATTTATGTAATTTCCAAGATTTTCGTCAAATTTTAAGGGATTTCAAAAGGTTTGGAGGAATTTTAAGGGGTTTTAAGGAATTTTAAATGTTGTCCTGGAATTTCAAAGAATTATTAAGAGATCTCTAAGGCTTTTTGTGATTGTTTCTTATGTTTAATAACATTATTTTACATTTATTTACTTAAAAATTTAGCCATTATCAACACATATTTAAAGACGAATATCTCTAATGAAAAAAAAAATTTTAACAATCACATACCTACCCATCACTAAACTACAAGAATTTTTAAAAGATTGTTTTTACGACAATTTGTTCAATATTTTATCTTTTGTAAAGTCTTCTATTTTAAAAATCTTGTTAATTATCGCGCTCTATAAATCTGAATCAGCGAAAACCATATCAAATCAGTGAAATTCGCAGTATTTTATAGAAAAATTAAAAGTATTTTTGCCGTTAGACTACGAGAGTTTTAAATCGTACGATTTTCTAGTTTTCTGTAATGTTTTGTAGATATTTAGAACAAAGTTCAATAAATAGTATAATTAGTGGCCAAATTAACTGAAACTTTTGAGAAAAAATATTTGTAATATTGTAGATGTGATAGGAAACGTGAACCTTCTGTTAGACACGGTGGAGACAGGAGAGTATTGTCTCAAGTGGTACGAAGTCGATTTAGTCAGGCATACTAATTCTTGAAGCGGAAACTACCTCTTACGCTTCGTAGAAACCTCCTTATTTCAACTTTAAGTGTACATTGGAGTAGTGTGTACACTGTACACAGAACACCTACAACGATCGCTCTTACAGCAATGCGTATATTCAACTTTAAGGTTTCTTTACCTAATAAATTGTTTTCAAGTATAATACATTTGCATATCTCTCTTTACCTAGAAATTGGTTCTTCCGTTTGTTTAGTTATTATTAACAAGAGAACACATATTATTTTCTCATTAAATAGGACGACTGCCAAAAATACTTGAAGAATTGCTAGCAAAGAATACGATTTTACTTGGAAAACCTCATTTACGCAACAAAATTATTCAATAAGTGATAAGAAGACGTTAAGAAATTTTTTCAATTTCAACATTACGCAACTTAATATCTCATTTTAAACTCAATAAGAGTTTTCGATATTATAATGTAAATTCTTCTTGTTTTTTTGTTTAATATTCATGGAAGACGTGCCCAGAAACAGAATAATATTTCTTTATAAAAAATAATATTTCTTTCTTTTCTTATTCGTGAAATCTGGTGCAAAGAAGCGGAAACGTAGAATTTCTTGAACTGGCAATATTTTCTTAAATAGTTTTACAGAGCTGTTGTAAAAACAGCATAATAATAGAATATGATGCTCATGCGTGTGATAACTCGCGCAAAGTAATTTACGGCCTCGCGGCTCGTCTTTTGTGCTACCACACGGTGAATTCTATACTTGTTTGGCAGCTATAAATGAGAATTTAATTAAATTCACTGGACAAGGGACAAAAGTGCTGCTATTCAGCTGCAGAGAATCTTTATCTGCCAGTTTAGTACGTATGAATCGTGCAGAGCAGTGGATCGTTTTTATTTTCAATGGATTTTCAATTTTAGATTGAAAAGCGCCACTAAATCCTTTTGAATACTTTACTAGTTGGCGCAAAATTCAATCCAATACTTCTATAGTACTCGACTCCCAATGAAATTGAATTTACCAAAACGCCGGCTTGATCTTCTCATAGTTCTATGCCCCAGTGCAGTAATGCGTTATTCCTCTTGGTCTCTGGCCTCCTCAATAACTTCAGCATCGAAAATTACCAACACTCGATTCCAGAAGAAGTCGTAATTTTTTCTAGTTCAGAGAATATAGTGTTTTATGATTCGCACTTTTAGAAATCAGATTTTAATTTAAAAGAATTAAAAAGCACTTTTTTACAATTTCTTGTGCATATTATCTTACTCAGCAATGATTATGAGCAAGAAATAAATTTTTTTTTGCGAAAACTAGCCCATAAAACTAGCCAAAAATTGATTAGTTTCAGCAAAAAATATTTATTATTGCGAGCGTAAAGTTAGGAAAACTAAATTAGTCCTTATGACTTATGGTAATTGCCACATGTCCTTAAGGTTTTTACACACTTTCTTATGTAAATAATAATAAAAAGACAAAAGTGCTGAACGACTTTAACATACATAAAGCTACACATAACAGCCTTCAAGTACGACGAGGCCTTTCCTATAAACGTCAATATATCAGCTTGTAACCGATTGATTGTCATTCTCTGTTTCAGTTCCACCAGAGCAGCCTGTCATTTTAGACAGGTGGAGTCACATTCTAAACAGAACGGCAGGTCCGTACGAGGAGGACGATGAGTTATATCTGACATGCCGTGTGACTGGAGGTAAGTTTTATCAATTAAATTAATTACTTATGAGCATCAACATCAAAAATCTGAAAAATTAAATTTTTCAAAAAAAAAAACACTGCTCCCAAAAGAAATCCCGCAATGAATTGGATTCTGTACTTCACCACAGAAAATATTTCTAAAAAGAAAAGTTATGTGGGAAAAAATGATGTGGTAGACTGAGAATTAAGCAACATCGTTGTGAAAAGGAAAGGAGGGGCAGGTCTTACTTTACTTAAGGTACGGTAGTTTGAGGAGCGACCGCAGCTGGATGAGGGGATCGAGTGTCTATGAAGAGGGAGAAAGAGAGAAAATTTTGCGGGATAGTGCATAGTGGTGATGGAAAGGGATGGAAAAGAGAAAGGGGTGGAAATAATCTTTTAAGGCGGCCGAAGAAGTTGCGGTAGTTATAAACAGAAATTTAGATCCAGTTGCCAAAGTAAACAGAAGAACTCCGTACTGTGGAGCGAGATGCCCCTCCCCACCCCCAACCCTTCCTATATCTCCTCAAACCAACGCCAACACCACCGTCAGTACTTCACTGGTTCGACTGAACGTAGAACTTTCCACTTAGCCTCGCTTCGTCATAAAAACTTGGTCTGATCTAATATCCGGCGTCACCATTAACGTTAGAGAGAGTAAGATTAATATAATTTCCTGTCTACGATCAACAATGAATGTAAATTTTCGTTAGGAAAATTGATATTTCCATGATGTCAGCTTTTAATACTCTAATTAGAATTTTAATTAGTGATGCTAGTCGATACCAGAAATAAGCTTTGATAAAGAGGAACCTGAGTTAGTATAAGATGCAGAGTTTCTCAAATTTGTCTGCCCATAAAGAAATACTGAGGCCCGTCTGTCTTACTTTATCTTCTTTAGGACTGCTTAATTCGCAAGCTTGACTTTACGTTACTACTTAGAGGGGTGATATCCTGCCCCTGACTTTGACTTTAACTACCAGACTACGAAGTCCTTGCGACCTACTCCTTCCAACATAACGGGGTACGACCGCTATCTCGGCACTAAAGTGCGGATTTTAATCCGCAGATATTGGACCATATCTTTAAGGATTAGGGCTGATTGCCCTCCAACCCGACCACGACTAAGTTTTCCTTCGACTAGTCGTTTCGGTCTGCTTAACGCAAATAACTAGGAATGCTTCTACAACAGTCCTCTCGGGAATTGTGTATGTTACCATTTATCCGCAATCTACTCAGATCAATAACGTCTAACACTTTACATTAATTAATTTCATCCTTGAATTTAAGAAAGAATAAATGCAGAATAAGGGGCATTAATAATGTATATAAAATTTAAAGAAGTTTATTAATAGTTGTAGGTAATTTTATCACTAACGCATCTAATACTCTAGAAATAAATCGTGGCTAAAAAACTACTGTACTTAGAAGCGATTCTGCGAAATCCGAATTGTAAATGCACACAATAAATCTCTGGCCTAGCTGCGCTGTTAAGGATGACTTGGAAAATTATAAGCCTCCTCTGCGACTTTACACTACAACTCTCCTGTAATGTTTCGATTTAATTTGATGCAATTTTACTTCCGGACGCTAAAATAAAATGACACTTTTTACCAACATCTTTTTTGTACAATATTTGAGAATGTCCGACCATTTTATATAGAATGGGAAATGTCAGAAGACAAAAACGTACTGCAATTTTTACAATTTGATATACAGTATTTAATAACTATACTATTTAAAATTCATACAACTTTCCCATTGCGATATATTTTTATCCACAAGGGTCTAATAATGTGTTATACTTTTCTTGGCTCCCTTTTTTTTTGCCGCATACCTTGAGAGGATCGGCTAATTTAAAAGTTACTTCGAACTCATCTTGCGTTTACTAGCTCTCCGCCCCTTCACTCGCGTTCCTTTATAGCCATTCCTCATACCTTCAAACCACTTCTTACTCATCTCCCTTTACCCAGAAAGCTCGCGTGTATTTTATACCTCGAAAGTCTTTTTACTGCTTATTTCCGTCTTTTTTTTATAGTTGAAGTGCTGCTCTGTGTTCTGCCGAATTTCAAGCGGACATTTAATGCATATTATTCTAGAAGTCACCCCACGCACAAGCTATTATCTCCTCCGTCTATAGGAGCTTAAATAAAGGAAGATCGTTAAAATTGTGCTTAAATTAATTTATCTTCGTTATTATTACTTAGGGAAAGCAGAGGAGTAAGGAAATGGAATTTTTCATGTTTTCATTCGGGTATAATAAATATTCTGAAGGAGAACATTAAAAGTTGGCTATAGTACACGTAATTGAGATTTAAAAGAACATGAGAATACAAAACAAAATATCTGGCGCATCAGACAAGAAACTCGACGAACAAAGGTTGAGTAAAATCGTTTCATTGTTATTCACGGTGTTACCTAGGCCGAAATCGGATTTTAATTTCTCAGTATACTCCTGCCAGTACGAGACATAAAATTGCATGCTGCGATCATTTTGCCGGAAATGGCGAGAAGAAACAGTTCCGCCTCGACGCTCAAATTAGCTTCATATCATTGTTATTCAAGATGCTACTCAGTTTAGATTGCGTTATAACCGCCTGTCTCTCGCAAAAAATACCGTCAAAGATTTTCTGAAGAACATTTTTACCCTGATTCACAGTAATCTCATTCTTATTCGGTGACTATGGATTTAAATTTATTCGCAAGTTGAAATACTTCATATTTTATGGTACATCAAACAAAATACAAAATATATTAAGTTATATTTTAAGTTAGGCTCTTGAGTTTTCAATTTAAGTTAAATTCAACTTTTTAGTAGAATTTATATAAAAAAAACTCGAGCTGGATCATAAACTCAAACTTTCTAAGCTAATTCAAGCTTACGACCAATTTCCTGTGTCCCTGAACAAGAATTTAGATTCGAAATCAAAATTTCCGATAGGTGGGATCCAATATGGCGTTCTATCTTGAAAAAATCGTTTTGCAGATTTATATAATTTATATTTATATCTATGGGGTCTTTTTGGAGTCACTGAATATAAATTTCGGGTGAAAATAAGGCATTATATATATATATATATATATATATATATATGTCACTATTTCTATATTATATTATTTATTTATTTATGTCCGTTTTACAATTTTAATTTAATTTTGTTAACCGTTTCTTTTTGCAGGAAATCCAGAACCTACTGTCAAGTGGTATGTGAACGGAAGACTTAAGCATGATGCCTCCGACGAAAAAAATGGAGGTGACATTATCGAAAAAAAGTGAGTAAACCTTCATAAACATATTCATTATCATATTTGTGAATATAGTTATATAATGTGGATATATGGTTTTTCAGATTAACGATGAAACCGTTAAGTAGGATTCATCTTGGTACAAACTTCACTTGCATCGCTCAAAATACTCATCTGTTAGAACCAAAATCTACATCAGTTTTATTGGATTTGAACTGTAAGTAATCCCTTCAACAATTGATCAATAATTGTATCATTCCAACATAAATATATTATTTTAACTAGATTTTTAAAGGTTTTACTTGTTTTCCATAACTTTTAATAACATTATATAAAATCTAGTGTAAAGGCTAATCCATTATGATCTGAAACCTAGAGAATGTTGAAACTGGTAGAGATAAGGAAGAAACAAATTTGCACCTATCTTGTCTCAGGAAAAGTCACAAATTTGGAAGGATTTAGTGAGATAAAATCTTCTAAATTCCAAAGCTGATTTGTCGACATAGGACCTAAGATCGAGAGCCTTCTTCTGTTTGAAACTACCCTTAACTGAAGATAACGAATAAGCTACGAACGCGTTAGAACATGGCTGATTATGATTTGTCTTGTTTGAAAAAGAAACTTGAAGAGATATATTTAAACTTCTAAAGTAGATAAAAATTGTAAAAGAGTAATGTATATATTGCAATATAAAATATATCAATATAATAATGTAAATGAGTAATATATATTTAAATATTAAATTATGTGTCAGGATGGAGCTCACAAAATAAAGTCACTATTATAAAAGGTATTCGTTCCCGTGGTTCAAATTTACCATTGCCGTAATTAATATATAGATTAGAAAATTTGACCACAGCTACGTTGAAACCTGATAATGTTAGCCATCTCAACGTCAACTCTGTTTCGACTATCGATTGGTAGCTACGACTTGTTTCTGTACTCTTCAGCAAACGTGTTAGTGTCATTAAAACCTTGTTAACTATTAATGAGAAAACCGGAGAAGGTCACCTCTAAATGGTATACAGAACTGCTTGTCTCAAATTGAGGCAGTGTTGCCAAAGCCCAGTTCATGCTCATGTCTAAACTTAAGATTCCTTCACCACTACAATTCAACATCATCTCATTGAGCTACTGCTACTAAGAAGTTCTTGGAAAATATAGAAGCTAATCCACATGATTACTTTCTGTACAATATAAAACTATTTTTGCCTAGCTTTGGTTTATTAAAGAATGGAGCTAAAGATCAAAGTTCCATTTTCTTCAGAAGGTCAATTGATAGCAGCCTTTAATTTCTTAAACCTTGTACAAAACGAGAAATGCTGTGACACTTGCAAGAGAAAGAAGAACTGTGTTACTTTTAGTCGAATTATTTTTAAAGCAACGGGCAGATGCTGGAGAAATATTTTCATCTAGATAAACTTTAATAAAATATCCAATCAAACACACACACCTAAATATTGTGATCCTCTACATTCCAATTTTTTGCTGCTATCGTTTCCAATCGTATCTGGACCCTATATCTCGCAACTTTTTTTACGTCCACCCGTTATAACGACTGCTCGTAGTTTTCGTATTTCACGGACGAATGGATCATATCTGGCCTGCTGGTATCGGCCAATTGGAAAGTCGGATTTATCGCGCTAACGGTTGCCGTCAGGAGAATCGTCACCTCGCAGCAAAATTGAAAACAATATCGACACATAAAGCGTATTGCATAAACATATTACGGAAAATGAGATTTTTCTCTCTCATAGTCGACATGAAACTAAATTTGTAAATTTTTATTTAAAATTATAAACTTTCCAACCATTTGAAACCTTCGAAAACAATTTCAATATGTAAATACTTCTATCCCAATATCCAAACGTTATTTTCGAAACTTTTGGTAGTTCTTACCCAATCTTTAACTAAATTTTATCATTTGTGGCTAAAACTAATTCTTGTTTACAATTTTAATCACATGAAGAATTAGCCTTCATTTTCACCTGTCAAACTTTAGAGGCTCAATCTTTATGGAACAACAGTGGACACCTTTTCTCTGTATGAATAATAAATCAATATAGCTTTCTACGTGAAAATACATTATAGATTGTACAATTTTGAAACTCCTTAGGTCCGAAATTGAGCGCATGTAGACCGGAATATTATTATTTGAGTACCTACCATCTCTCCATATTACATGCGAAACAAGAACTTACTTCGTAACGAGTCAAGTTTTGATGACATGATCTGTTTCAGTGAAACCTTTGACCGTTACCATCCGGAAACCACGTGATCAAGAAAGCGGAAAGGAATCCTTACTTGCTGGACGCCACTATGACGTCGAATGCGAAACAACGGGTTCTAGACCATCAGCAGTTATTACGTGGTACAAGGGAAAAAGGCCTTTGAGGCACGTTAAGGTCAGAAACAAAAGTCATTTCTTTGCATGTGTTCTCCAACTTCTCATAAGTGGTATATTGTATGAAATTTCTTTGAAAGGTTTCTGCTTTCAACTAGTACATGCATTTTATTCGCTTTAGCGTTTCGGATGCTGGCGTGGTTTACCTCTCTTCAATTTTGTGCATCCAATATTCACCTCAAGCTGAATGATTTGTATTCTGTTTCAGGAAACGAATTCTGCTTTCTAGTTTGTTTTTCCGTAGAACAAGTATTTTGAAAATTAATTTGTCTAATTTTTAAAATACATAATTCGATGTTTCAGAGTGGCCACATGTCAGGGATGTCAGGGAAATCAGAGAAATGTCAAGGAAATGCGTATAGCTGTTTTAACAGATTTTAGAAGATTTCCAACAATTTCGAGGGACCAAAAAGAATTTCCAAGCATTCTTTGATTTTGATATTTTATAGGTTTCTAAAGATTTAAAGAAATTTTCAATAATTTTAAGGGATTTGGTTAAAATGTCATAAGAATAACTACGGGATGGTTAAAATCTAGTAAACGGTTTAGTAAATCCAACAGCTTACTGAGTCTGTTCAAAATATACCCTTGTTATAGTTAGATCTACAAAACAGTTTTCTCCGTGTATGCATATGTGCATGTATGGAATGTTGAAATGGACACACAGGTACTTGAAAAGACTTCACTAGGAGGGCATGAGAGAGGCAGAGAAAGAGAAAGGGGGGTACACTTGAATGAGAGTAGATGGGAGTAGGATAATCAGGCTGGTAGGGCGATAGAAGTGCTCTACGTGTTCAGACGGTTACAGGATCTGCTTATGTTAATATCTGTCCGGAAATTACTATTGTACTCGAAGCTAACTTCAAGTGGCTCACAAATTAAGAGGCCACCTATATCACTGCACATTTTCATTATAATTATGAGATCAACCCGTTGAAACAACAACTCACTATCTCATTTGCTGTACGTAATATAGAGCACTAATTTTCCACAGTTTACTGGTTCACAAAAAATATTTGCACCCGTTTTAAAATGACTCAGCTTTTGATTTATCTAAAACTGGTAGAGAATTATGTTTCACCAAACACGTCCAACCTCTAAGATTAAACGCAGCCTTTGTAGCTTAATTGCATTTTTTATAGTACTCTTAATGGATGCTGCTAGATACAATCTAGAGTTTCGTATTCGACCACCATAACACAAAAATTGGACTTTTTAAACCGGAATACGAAGTAGATATGTTCAGTTTTGTGCAGCCGGTGCAGTGCCTTGTTGCTTATGGTTCGCTGGCTGGTCTGTGGCTTCCCTTTATTATTGCTTGAAATTAAGGGATACAAAAGGGCAAAGGGTTGGTATGAAACCCCTATCCTCATTTCCCTTCTCTACACCGTTCGTTCAGTCACGTTTAACCGCAAAATAATATACGGAGCTTGAAACGTAGCTTCCGAATGTATTCTTTCCCAGTAACGTTATCATTTTTTGTGTTTTATTCTATTTTTGTTTCATTCGTAGTGCTGCATTTTAAAAATTCCGTCGGCTCTTTAATGCCGGATAACGCATACAACATGCAAGATTGTATAAGTCATTGGATTTCCGTCGCGGAGATCTCAACGAGAACTTTTCTTTTAGCGAACGGATGTGGATCTCATTATCTCAATCATATAATTTTAAATCAGTTACCGTAGTCGAGTAAAACTTCGGTTACATGAGGTGGAAAATAAAGATGTCGTAATATATCACTTTTCTTTTATTTCAAATTAAAGCTATTTCAATACATAATTTGCGAACAATAATTCGTTCTCTAACGCACAACCTACTTCCATTCAGTTCAGAAGTAGAAAATCAGGGTAAGATGGTTAGCCAGGTCGAGTGCAACCCAACTTTGAATACGAAATTAAAAACGTCGAGTGCACCTGGTGGCCACTTTGACGGGAGAGTGAGGGCAAAACTCACTCCAAGTCATTCTTCTGCTTTATAGCTGAAACTGTACCTCACATTATACCGACCTTTTTCTATATATGTATATATTATATATTTGAAAATTTAATCTCCTCATTTTATTCACAAAGTTAATTCATTACTTATAAAAGTCAAACTTGAAATTAGAAATTCAACAAATAAAAAATCCGCTTTCCTCCAACAATAGCGATTTGACGATATTCTTCGAAATTCTAGAATCAGAAAGAATAGCAGCATAGCATAAAGAAAATCCCTTGCGCAGACGTAGAGATGATCACGAAAACTCGTGAATATTATGTAAAGAACGTCGGGAATGAGATTTTCCTCGATAGCCTAGTTGAGTTCCCAGGAATGGTGGATTTGCCTCCATGATATGCGCTGTTGGATAGATATAGCTAGCTTCTTACAGACGGCCTGTCACTGATGATAGAAACTGGTTACATTTTTTATGCAGGGGAGAAATATTTGATGCAATAAAATTCATGTAATGTGCATAAAAATTCAGAAATTCTTATTATTGCCAAAGATAGATTTTATGTATTACTAACACATTCATATTATATTCCTCTTTTACTAATACTAAATTTTGCAACTCTTGTTAATCGTCGCAAGAGTATTCCTTTTTTTATGACTTTTTTTATTTTAATATAAAATATTATTCAAGTTACTTCTGTACGTCCAAAACAAAACATCCAACAAAAACAAATAAAGGTATATTTTGCACCAAGGGGGAAAAAGTTCTTCTCTCCCGTAGTACGTAGGATGCTTTTTATAATAAGTGCATGTTTCAGCGGAAATGCGCTTGGAAAAAAGGTTTAGAAATAAAAGCTGAGTAAAGGGGGTGTAGAAAAATTGAAAAAAAGAGCTTGGAATAGGGCGGTAAAAAAGCGGTTAACAAAATTTAGTTGGAAAAGTAGATTGGAAACAGGAAAGTGTATATAGTCCATAAAGTACCGCACGCCATATAGTCAACAATCCAATGATTCATTTTATGTCCGCATTCATGTAAAATGTAATTAACAATTTCATCAATTTCATCTTCATCTAGAAAATTTCTTGGTTGATTTACAGGAGGAGAAGAGTGAGAATCGTACGATCAGCAGGGTGGCATTCGTACCAGGAGAGGAAGACGATGGGAAATCGGTGACTTGCAGGGCGGAAAATCCAAACGTGACTGGACTTTTCTTGGAGACGTCTTGGAAGATCGACGTCGTGTGTGAGTAATTTCGTATTCTCCTACGATTCCTTTTACTTTCTTTTTTATGACCGTGCACGTACATTCATAGGACGAAGGAACGAGCCACCAGCGATTGGTTGCTAGTCCTTACTCACCGTAAAAAAAAATCGAATAAGAAAAGCACCCTCGTAAAGATGACCGAAGGGAAATAACAGAATTGAAGACATTTTTTTCATTCGTTCACACTTAATTATATTTTCGTTTACTTTTACAGTCTTCAAAACGCGTATAAAAATATTTAGCTGTTTACTAGATAGCTTTTAAAAGAATTATCACATTTTTTAGTTCAGAAATTCATAATTCAAAACTGAGTCAAGAAATACTCGGCATCCCATGTAAATATATACTTTTCTTAGAGGGAAGATTACGATCGCCATCTCATTGTTAGTCAGGGTGACATTCAAGGGAGGAGCCAAAGACCCAGAATATAAATTGTAGACCTTAAAATATATTTATTACATCAAAGATCGAACCACGTTATATTTCATCTCCAGTCGATTATTATTGTATACAGAACGTGCTTCATTGAACACAGCGTCAACAGATTCAGAGAACCGCTTTTTTATAAGGGTTTTTATTTACTTTCAGAATCCGAAAGAATAAAAAACGAAAGGAAAGCAAATGAATAACTGACAGTGTAATGCAACATTAAACGTGAAAAATTTTCTTTGTGATCCAAACAAATGTATATTTTCAGTCCCCTGAAGCATGTATTTAGATTTACTCGTGAGAGAAAGATGTCGCAACTACAATTCATCAAAAGATCAAGTGTACAGAAAAGTATTATACGAATCTTCGTGATTTGATCTTATCCTACAAAATTGTATATCACAGAATAAATAATAAACAATTCTGTCCTAAACAGCGAAGGCAGAAGAGATATGGATCCAGTAAGTTTCCGGAAAATGTGCAGAATGCGGAAATGACGTCATGTCACGTATTCAATTACGCTGACCGTCGTCGTAGATCCTCGAAATTACAGCACCTTGAAGTCACCAGTTCCTCGTCGTGTCGGCTGCATCGAGACTAAGTGGACTGACACGAGAATCATGATGAAAGAATACATGAGTACCTGTATATATTGAATATACATCTGTATATATGTATAGATATATGTATACAGAGTGGTAAGGTGGATAGATGAACGAGTGGAATGAAAAAGAGGGAAAACGTGAAAGGACACTCAGTACGAGCAGTGAAATGGCTTAAGGGAGGAAATATGAAAGAGAAACAAGAATATTGAGAATACCAACGAGGCCATCTTAAGGGACACGCCAGTCTTTCCTCGGGACGAACTGGGACGAACGTGTCTTAAGCTCGTATCACAGTAATAAAATTCTACGAGGGTCACGGGGCGATAAGCCGAACTTGCAAGTAGTTTTCCCGCATTCGTCTTTTCTCGACTGGAAAAAAATGTCTGAGACTCTCTAAGGAGGTGCTTTATTCCTTTCCTCATAAAAGTGAAATTCACATGCGCCTTTAACTTTCCCCTCACGTACTTTTGAATTTTATCGTTTCATTATTTGATGCACGAAATTAAAAAAAGAATTAGAATGGTTAGGATTTGGAAAATTTTATTAGGTGAAGTAACTTGAATTCAAATTGTCAGAAATTTTTTCCTAAAAAGTTCTTTATTTTTCAAAAAACAACCTTGATATATTGCAACCTAGATATTGCAGGTCACTAAAATTATTGAGGGGATTTTTTCTCTAATTGCAGATCCTCCAAGTGTCTCCTTGAGTCTAGGCTCGACCTTAAGCCCTGAGGATATCAAGGAAGGGGATGACGTTTATTTCGAGTGTCATATAAAAGCAAACCCGCCATGGTCGAAGCTCTCCTGGATACATAATGTAAGTTTATGATAATTTAATTGCTAATTTGTTCTACACCATGCGTGCACATTTTCACAATAAGAATCTTCTATGAAAAAACTTTCCCTCTGCTGCATATTTTCGAAGTTAAAAAGCACAAGAAAAAGAAGTTTGTAAATAGATATTATTGAATTTTAATTAAAACAGGTAATGTGGAAAACGTGTCTGAAATATATATTTTTAGATAAATTGTAAGATTTATAAGGCTTTATACATATATACTGAAAGTTATAAAAAAGTTATCAAACTTCAATACTGAGGTTTATTAACGATTTTCCTTCCTCTTTAATACATTTTCTGCGCTCCAAAAGCAGAACTGAGTTTTATTAACGACTGAACCCTCACTTAATTGCATTCAATCTCGCCAAGTTTTTATTATTTAACTGTTTAAACTTTTAAGGCAGTTTTGAATTAGAATTGAATCCGGTCTACTCCGAGTTATCCATTAGTTTCATGTATTTCTAGCAGACTAATGTGTCACATTGACACTCATTGATATCTCTGTTTGACAGTTAATATATTTTTTCTCAAATTTTTGCATACAATCTTGTTTTTATCTACTAAATAAATATTTCCGTTACGCTGAAAGTGGTGCTTCATGCCTGCATAAGAATAATAATACATATAGTAATAATCTCTAATTCGTATTTATACCGCCTCCCATTAAAGTTTTACGCTTTTAAACAAATTTCTTTAAAAAAGATAACTTCATTTTATTATACAGTTTTGCTGTTATGAATATAATAGGCTCCGCAGTGGTTAATGGCATACATAAGCTACAGAATTTTATACCATAACCGCTGAAAGATTATGTAAATGACTGTCTTTTCAACCTACTGATAATTACTGCTCAGACCTTTTTAAAGTAAATACTTTAAATTCCTCTGAACGTCACATTTTTATTCAAATAATCTCTCATGTATTTTTATTATAGAAATCGTCTAGATGAGAAACCTCATCTTCTTGAGTTACATATTAATTAGTCAAACCCCATTATCGAAATCCTAAGTAATTATTCACGAGGTTTTACGTATTCTATGTATTCACTTTAGCCGATGGCATTACAGCTTCCTTCAAATATCTCTTTCCATTTGAAATTTAAAACTTGGAAAATCCAAAGGCCATTCGCATTCATCCTCAGGAGTGCGCTGTCACATCGACCAGTCGATGGAAAACGAAATGGATTGATCCACGGTCGGTTGAATTCAACCCAAACTAAGAGAAAATGACCCTTGACGTTTCTCCCTCGACGTCGTTCCACTTCCATTGAAGTTGGCATTAAGGCACGAATTTACCGAATCGAATCTCGTGCTACAAGTAGATGCATTGCGATACAAGACTTGAATGAGATTCCACTAGAACCGTACAAGTGTTCTGTACATCGTTCGATGACTGTGTTTATGCAAACGAGCTGTGTACGCAGGAGCGACCTATGTACAGCTGTATACCTGATCAAATTCAAATTGAAGACCATTATCATCGATAAAACCTCATGTAATACCAAGGATCCATAAAGTGATGTGTCTATTGGTCATATAAATGATATTCCTCCATTAGAATCTACTAAAGTCTCTTTTTTTGTTAAATCTTGACATTTTATAATATACTCTACTGCAAGCTTCAGCACTGCCTCTATCCTTTTGTACTTCTTACGGCCGTGGTCAGTATTCATACTCGATATTCTGTAACAAAGAATGCGGACCAAAAAGTTAATTTAATTTTCTGAATCAGCCATATTGGTTCCAGTAGCCCAACTATCCACTTTGTGAGAATAATAAAAAGTTGAAACTCTTCGAACTCTTCTTCATTGATCGAAACCACTATTGGCTTCTCAATGAATCAGGTACCAACAGGACTTCCCGATTGTTCGGCTGAATGGCTACGAAAGAGAGCGATTTAATCACTGCACTCTATTATAGTTGGTCAGGTTGGTACTCCTTCTCTGCATTCACTATCCTCTTTCTTTAACTTTTTATACCTCTCTACATCCCACCTTTTCTCATGCCAATTCCTACAGCTTACGACCTCTTTTTTCTGAGTACTTCTACCGCGAGAAGATAAGGCCGCACATTTTTTGAAACCTCTCAGGATATTCGAATGTGACTCCTTTGTTTCGAAAATCCCGAAAAAAACTTCAACACCAAAAGGAGGAGATCATTTTGCAAAAGATAAGTTTCCAGAGAGAAAACGAATTCAGAGGCAGGATGTTAGTGGAAAGAAGAGTCGGATTACACCACCGACTCTTCTAGTGAAATGAAGTTGGATCATATTTTTAGATGCAATTTCGTCACAGACCTTCCACCCGTTGAACATCTGTTTTCACTTTACCTCTGATTTCCGACTTTTGTGGTTCTACTTCTCGTTGAAAACTCCAACGTATTTCTGGATTTCCTATATTTAATATTAATCTAGTATTTCCTCTTGACGCGTTGTACTAATACGTATATTTATATTTTTAATTTTACATTTTTTTGTTTTGCTTTCAGTTTTTCTCTTCTTTAACTTTGTTCTCTGTGTATGGTTCGCATGTACAGAGTATAATCCACTTGTGTATGTAAGTATCGCCTATCTTGCAAAGACTTGACTCGACAATCAAGCATAACGGGAGAGCTCATATATTATGTAAATAAAGGATTTCAAGTTTCATCGAGCGACCCCGACGTATGAAGCATTACGAGGGATAAGAGGGTTAAACAACCCGCTAACCCTCTCAAGAGGTATACGTGTGCACGAGGTTGTCAAAACACTAACATAAATAGTTGTCTACCTATGTGAGTTAGTGAAAGCACAAAGGTCTTACCCACAAGCGATGATGCTACACGTTCTTTAACGACCCTTTTGTCTCAGAAATCGCTATTTGTTATACTCAAGCTTCATATTATTTTTTCTCTTTCAAGAAAAAGCATTGTACACTTTTTATACACTTTTTAAAGGGCGTTCTTTGTATACATGTTACAAAAACAGTAGTTTCTATATCGCTAGAAGTAATCTAAATTAATTACGTGAATACTTCGAAGACCAAAAAATAAAATAGTATTTTTTATTTAAAAGCTTTTAAAATAAATTCAAAACTAGTTTGAACAATTTTCCACATTTTGCCAGTGATTCCAGAATGAAATGCAAAATTATATTTTATTTACCGCAAATGAGTTTCTGCAAAACAGTGTTTCGTAGCTTGCTTATATTTATAATTAAATTATTGCATTTGAAAACTGCTCTGCACATATTTAAATTCTGAAACTACCATCAGCTATATATATATAGCCCAAAAGCCCTATAATAGTTGGGATCTGAATGAAGCACCAGTGTTGTCTGGTTGTCTTGATTATTTTCCAAGTATCCATATATAGTTAAATTCCCATCACTGGTGCCAAGGAATGATAAATCCTATAATATTATACCAGAGTCTCGCGGCACGTTTGGGACACATCCGGCATGAAACGTGTTAGAAATGCGCAGCGACCGAGATGCAAACGCAAAATGCAAGGAAGGCATGGAAATAGGAAAGAGGAAAGGAAAGAGAGGGAGAAAAGGTTGAAAAAAATTGGAGTGCATACTGTATAACCAACTTTAGCGAATCTACGTACCTACTTTTAAAAGTGTGCTCTAGCTTTTCGATATGTTCTTGTAAGTTTGGCAAGCGCAATGTCGTGTTCCGTACTTATATTGCTCCCAGTTGTCATAGCTACCAACATCACGCTCATAGTCGTCATAATATAGTTGTATAGTAGTTGGTCGTCGTCATCCAGTAGGCAAGTTATGGCTCACACGCGTTTCGCGAGCCATATGAACTCCACGAATCCTTGCAAAGTATTTCCAGAATGCGAAGTAGACTTTTCCTTTGCAGAGGTTTTTCTCTACGACCTATTTTACACATAGGTACAGTGCATGTTATGCACTGAAAAAAAATCCTGCTTGTGTCACAGCTTGTTTATAACACCGCTTAATTTAAGCCCGTTATATATATATATAACGGAAGGGGCTCAGTGAAAAAACGAAATGCGAATCAGCGGCTTCCAAGAAGTATCTTCACGCTTCTGAATCTGTTATTTACACTTGAAATAACTTTTTCTAGAGGAAATATTTGTTGATCTATCACCGATCAAGTCCTTGAAAAAGGAAGAGCTTTTAAAATATGCTTTTCAACATTCCTTTCATATGTTTATTTTGGGAAATATTCTGGAAACAGTACTTTATTTAAAGAAAGAATAGACTAGGGCAAATGCGTTATAAAAATAAACTGTTAAAATTTGTACATAATCTTAAGACTTGAACAAATGAAAAATGGCATATGAGGGAAGCTTGAAAGGAAGAAAGGAATACGAAGAGTGAGGCGCAGTCTTGTTGGCAATTTTTCAAGGAATCAGTGTGTCGTCTGACCGGAATGAAAGCTCCTACTGTGACGCTACCTACTCTTTTTACTCGGTACGAGAGAACCCACAGAATTCCTGCGACGAGCAAGATTCCTTTCCAGAGAATACCCTAGGGCTGACCAAAAGTATTGCTCAAGACGAGAGAGGTGCTTTGAAAATTCTTAGTGAATCGACGGTATGAGAGTAGACGGGATACTGATGGACGACAATTTCTGTTGACCAACCGACCGAAAATCTGAGTTCAAAGTTTCAAGATGATGCTCCATGACGAACTGTGTTCTGAAATCGATAAAGAGCCCTTCGAATTTAGTCGAGGTTCTTCAAATTGACGTTTTAGTTAATTTTAACTCAGAAAGCCAAATTCGTAGGTCGGATTTCTACTGAAAATCTTATTTTCCAATAGTTATACGTTTCTCGTGTTCAACTCATTCTGTTTAGCTCATATATCGAATCCACAAGACTTTCACTTGGAGAATACTAGTTTAAATAATTGTTACGTAAGTATACTTGTAAAAACAAGCGCAGTAAAGTGTTCATGCAGCAAACTTCAATGGGATTTACTTTCCCCATTGTGATAACAAAAGAAGCAGCTCGCTAAAATGCTGGAAACAGTTTAAACTGCAGTAAGAGAGCGGGTTACAAGTTTTCTACACAATGGTACATAGTCGCGTGCAGCAGATGGAATAGAAGATTGGGTAAAGAACATTGCAAAAATAAAACAGGAGGGAATGAAAAAGAAACTAGAATAAAGATAGATAAACGAAGGGAGCAGCTGACAACACAAACCTGTTTGCCATCGTCTACTGCTTCTTACTTCCGTTTAGAAAATGGGAATGTCGAATGAAATAATAAAGAGGTTGAAAGAAAGAAAGAAAGAAAGAAAGAAAGAAAGAAAGAAAAAAAAAAGAGTCCAAGACGTAAAAAGCTACAAGGCTGTATAAACTTCCGAAAAAACCAGTTTAAATTTTTGACTTCTTTTGTGATTCGATTACTTTTAAGTCGGGAAAAGTCAGAGAAATTAAACAGTATTTTCAAAGTGTGTTATTAATCATGAAGATCATTTTCAAATACACTACTCGTGTAACTAACTAAAAGCAATCTTCATTCATTAAAGTTTCTTTCACTGTTAGTGTATCTACTGAAAGCTTGAAGAAAGTTTCGTATGAGATTCAACATTCCCTGTAATCTCCGTCTCTACTAATCTAATAGAACCGGTTTGAGTCATTCATTAAAGGATTTCCCCGAAAGTTCGTATTGACGATTCCTGAATCACTAGTGCATCGCACCAACTCTCGCAATAGTTTTATCCTCCTCCCAAAACACCACCCTGTCAGAATTGTAGCACCTTCGTGTTCATAAAACAAGCTGTAACTTTATACGACACAAAAGATTTGTCACAATCATGTGAAATCCTTTTACATTTTGCAAACCTAACTTTGCCTTTTATTGAAACAATCATAGACAAGGAAAGTCTATTATAAAAGTTCAATATCTGTTATACTATAACTGTAATATACTATAACTATAATATTTCATCAGAAAGGTTTGACACTGTAATAGATGTAACAGAAAACTGAAAATGTTCAAAATATTCTAAAGATTAGAGTTTTATAGTCAAAGATTCTGGATGAAATATTAAAAAATTACTGAATTTGAAGAGAGTCAAACTTAACATAAATCTAATACTTTGAAATTTGAAATTCTCTTATAGTCATGTTGCTTCTAAGAAGAGTGGACCTTCATCAAGGAAGATTTGCTCGAGGCTACGACCTTTTTTAATAGTAATCAACGGTTTTAGACAATTTTGCGAGTAACTAGCCACAGGCCGTGACGGGTTTGACGAAGGGCGGGGAAGAACAGCGAGGGAGTTTAGTTTAATCAAACCAGGGACAGGAACTTCCGTCTACCAGTCCATCGGTGCTTTTGTCTTCGACAGTCATTTCCTGAGGCACTGAGAAAGCCCCTTGCTTTTTCTTTTCTCCTCTACCGTTCTTATACCTCTTTCGCCAGCACCAGAAGTTTTAGTGATCTACCCCCTACTTTTTACCCTTCTAGTTATATCACCAGAACTGAATCCTTCCCACCAATAAAATCCCTCTGCCGATTTGCGAAGAAGATTCGAAATCGATTTGAAACGAGGCCATTTGAATCCTGGCGAACGGGTGACAAAGAAGGAAATGTATAGGGAGGCCAAATGAAGGAAGGAGTGGATTCGATGAAAAAGGACCACACCGACTATCGGTTTCGAGGAAGGGTAGATTTATTTAATTGTTTTATAATCCTTAGAAGCATTTTACTCCACTCAATTCTGAAGAGAGGGTGAACGTAAAGCTATCTGTCTTTTCTTTCTTCTTTTTATTAACGTATTTAACTGAATCCCAAGACCTTCAAAATAAAACATTCAAAAATTTTGTATATAAACTTTCTTTTCTTTCAAATTGAGTGCCTTTAGAATGGAACAGTTTTTATTTGAAAGCCTTCAAACTTAAAACTTCCCAGTACTAAAAATCCTAGGGATTCGAAACTTTTAGCTTGGACTCGTGTTTAAAATTCAAAATTGTATAATTCCATGTGATACCTAGTAAGTAAAGTTATAACTTAGGTTTAAATTCAGCACAGTGGAAATTATTCACCTTTACCTTTTTTTTTTTCTTAAAAATAGGAAAAAATCCTATTTTTAGACTGAAAAAGTTCCCGCACTATAATTTGTTTCTAAAGTAACTTACTGAACGCATTTTCGCAAAACTAATATTAAATGTAAATACAAAAAGTTAAGAAAAGCTCAACTTGTAAAAAAAGGAGCTTGTAAAGAGGTTTCTGGGAAAATTTTGCAGCCAGAACTTTCATTACAGGATGTCTTAAAGACGCCGATCCAAAAGACGATCATATACCCGCTTTCACCAAGTGAGTTTATAGTTGACTTGGAATAAAGTTTTCTCTTCTCGAAAATGACTACAGAGGAAAGGGGAGGCGAAAAATTGCTGCCTCCAGCTACATGTTTCCGGCTATTAACGGCTAACTCAATTAAACTAGATTGTAATCTATGTATCTTGCTGGCTACAGTCTGGCCGAGTCTCGGTAAGGCGGTTTAGCGCGCTTAGCATAGGTTAAGCCCCAGTTAAATCCTAGGGTTTATCCTCGATTACTCCACTGCGGTAAAGAGGTAGGACTTGGAGAGGATCGGTTACTCCTTTGTAGCTATACCAAGTGCTCTCCCGAACAGTGAAATTATCCCTTCTCCACTCCTCAGTACAACTTATTTCTCTTTGAGAGAACTTTATCTCTCAAAGTTGATCAAAATTAAATATATATATGTCATTCTCTGAAAACCCTCCTTTTTGGGCTATCGGATAATATAAAATAATAAATTATTATTAATATAAATATAATATTATATTCTTCTTACAACTTGAAGTCATTCCAAAGCCATTCAGATATGTAACTATAATTCGTGAAATTTTGAAAGATTTCAAAAGATTTGTAGGAGTTTTAACGAATTTTTAATGTTGTCCTGGAATTTTAAAGAATTTTAAGATATTTTAAAAGGTTTCTAAGAATTGCGAGGGATTTTATGGAATATTTAGAGATTTCTAATATTTTGCAGTGATTTCAAAAGATCTTTCTTATCTTTAAAAGATCATGTGATATTTTAGAGGGTTTCATGAAATTTGATGAGATTCTAATATTTTTAATGAATTTTAAAGGATATAAAGGGATTCTAAATGCTACCGTAAAATTTCAAGAATTTTCTGAGAACTTTAAGAGATTTTAAAGTTTTTCTGAGAATGAATATTACATCTCAAGTAGTGTAGGCTATTTTAGGTCAGCCTTACCTGCGTTAAAGTACGAGCGGATGGAAAATAGAAAATTGGTTTGGATCAAAATGAAAGGATAAGAAAAGTTTTCATATATATGGTAAAAATTATTCCATTATTTATATTGTCGACTCGCATACTGAAAAAAAATATAATTTGCATTCAAATATTCAAAATTAATCTACATTTTCGACCTTGTTCTTATGAGTCCTTTAATTTCTGTTTCAGGGTGAAATTCTGACGCACAACACATCGGCTAGAATCATTAGATCTAATCAAAGTCTGGTACTTCAAAGCGTCACAAGAAGTAGTGCAGGACTATACGTGTGTGCAGCTGCAAATTCTTTACGAGAAACCCGAAGTGAACCTCTAAATTTTCGAGTGAAATGTAAGTTGAAACTTGTGTTCAATAAGTTAATTAATTAATTAATTAACTAATTGATTAATGATATCATTCCTCCTGTCGTCAATTTCCAAGAATGAAATTCATGAATGTCTCTTATAGACTTTGCGCATAAAATACTAAAAACGCTGAGTCGACGATCGATTGAAATTCACACAATATTGTCAAAGTAATAATTTACTCAGTGATAAATTATATCAATAACGATGAGTCTATATGGATAAGATGATAATCTAAAATTTCACAAATGACATGTAAAATTGTGCGTAATCAACTGGCTGAAAAATAAATTACAGTCACTTAAGGTATTTGACTATTAGGGTATCAATATGTTTATTAACAAAATAGAATAGAGTCATTTCCAAAAAACTAAGATATAATATAAAAGAATTTCTTCACAATCAACACAATACCAATGATGTAACAAACAACGTTATTTAAGATGTAATAAGGATATTCCTTTAATCAATTATACGAGTTGAGTATATGTTGCGCATCGTTACTCAAGTCTCGTTTCGTGCAACGACACTTCTTGTGTCGAAGTTTCACGACACAGACTGCAATCTACGTCGTAGTGGCTTGCGAAGATAAGACAGTTTCAAAAATGGCTGTACGTTGTCAGCGTGTTATCGCGTTTGGTGAATATGAGACCCTTTGCTCTCGCGGCACGATCTTTACGTCGGCGGTAGAAGGAGAGAAAAGAGAATGAAAAAAGAGAGATGACTCGCGGAGAAGACAGATGAATCTAGTGAGAAAGGAAAGGAGAGAAAAAGGGAGAAGGAGAAAAAGTATGAGGAAGAAAGAGAAAACCAGTGAGTATCTCCTTTTGCATAACTTGAGTCGAACGAACGATTCCGCCGAGTCGCAACGCTCATAAAAGTCGCGCAGTGACAAAATGTGAAAGCGTGCTTGGAAACCTATACTACTCACATTAATGCTTATCTGGATTCTAGATCGTAGGCAGGTGGTAGTATATTTACAATTTAAAGTCATTCATGTTTATTAATTTTATTTTCAATTTTATTTCACTGTTTCATCAATTAAACATAAGGTAGACTGGGCACAAATTAATCTTTAGTCTAAAATGATTCTTCTACAATAAATTCTGAATTCTGTCGATATTATTTTAGTATCTCTCTATGGTGCAAATCAAAGTGAATTTTTTCAATAAATTACTTTTATCTTTAATCTAGTTTTCACTCTCTTTTTATTAAAGAGATTCAGAGGATTCTAAAAAATTTCCGAGATCAGAATAATTAAACATTTTATTGAAATATAAGAACTTGTAATTCTTTGTCAATTTCTTTTTCGTTAAATCATTTGACAAATGATTTTTAGACCCAGTTTACTTTCATTAAGAATTTATGGATTGTCTGACAAAGGTCGATAAACACATGGATAAATATACAACTTTTAAAATTTGAAAAACAATGCTTATAAGAACATGTTATTTGGCACACACAAGGAAAAATAATGATAACCGTAACTCAATTTGGATAAAACATACAGATACACATTTCGAGCTCCTTTTCTCACTTGAACAGAGATAAGTTCCGCAGTAGTGCTGGCAGTGAAAGTCAGACTTACAGAATCGCCTAGTAGTATAAGTCGTCCTTTGTCAGACAAACCATATATTCTTGATGAAAGTAACTCTATCTGAAGTTCTTAAATTCCCGAGAATATAAATTCGAGTCATAAAACAGAGAATATGAGAGAATTTAAGAGAATATAAGAATTTATGATTATTAACAATACATATTTTTCCTGTTTACGATTACAGTTTACTGCTTTCATTATCATCAAAAAATGTACATAATATAAATAGCCTTCGATTTAGAGTATTTTGCAACTCTCAACATATAATTTTACTTCCACAGATGCTCCAGTCTGCAAAGACGATCGGATTGTGGTTGTGGGCGCATCTAGAGGAGAGACATTGGACGTTGCATGCAGAATTGAAGCTGATCCACCAGCACATCGTTTTCGATGGAAATTCAACAATAGCGGCGAGACCGTTGAAGTAGCAGTAGATAGATTTTCTATAGATCCAGCAAATGGCCTAAGTATACTGAAATATACTCCAGCAACAGAATTAGATTATGGTACCCTGTCCTGTTGGGCTGACAATATCGTTGGAGAACAATCTAAACACTGCATTTTTCAACTAGTTGCTGCTGGTAAGATATTTCCATTTATTCTTATTATACATTGGCTTTTTTCCCGGAACTACACGTCAGGTTTATAGCCATATATATATTTGCAAACACACACCTAAACAAATATTGTAGCATTTTTACTATAAATGTATTGGAAGCAATATGCATACAGCTATACAATTTTATAATACCATGTTTAGTACACTGAACTATGAGAAAAACTGTTATAAATGTTTGCAATTTTAATATGCAAGAGATTATGAAATTCAATGTCCTTTGTGCATACGAATTTTATATGTGATACTTCAATGTCTGTATATTCAATTTCAAAATTACGAGTATCTGTTAATATAATTTATAACAATTATATCCTTTTGGATTACATTGCAATACAAAAATCTTTAGAGAAATTTAAAAAAAAAAACTTTTGTATCACAGCTTTTTCAGAATAAAAATTTTTTTACTCGTCTCTTAATATTAACACACATGTGTTTTGAAACTCACAGACACGGTGACATTAAGATTAACATACGTGTATTTTAAATTCACCATGCTCTATATTAAAATTCAGTGGCGGTAGCGCATATTTGCTTCACACGCCTCTATATTAAACCTAATACAGATTTTTCTAACAAGTCTGAATTATTAAAAACACCAGTCTGGATTGAATATGAATGAATTAATTATATAATTAAATTTTTCTAGACACGTGAATTTTTTACCTCATCGTGTGACAGAAGACAAGCAGTCTCGTTTTTTTTCAAATTATTTCTCAAAACGTTGAGTTGAAAAGCAAGTGAACCAAATATTACATAAAAGTAATACCTAGAACTAGGAAACTAGAAATATAACAAATGCAATCATTTTCCATCTAGTACTCGAATCTCGTTACTTTGTTCGCATGGTTTCGTCCTTCCATTCAACTGTCTATTTTTCCTTATTCTTTCTATTTATCGAAGAGCACTCCATGTAAAATTCCAATATCTCTGTGGAAGTAGTAAGGGGTAGCAATAACAACAGCAGGATCGAAAATAATTTCATTCCACCGAGCTCGCATCGGCTCGCGTGATGAAATGAAGGTGAGAACAGGGAAGTGTTGGTATTCGTGAGTTCAGATTGAAGAAGAGTAGACAGAGAGACGAAATTCCCGCGGATGAACAAGTAAAAAAGCATTTTCGTTTTTGGTTTGCATCGTCGATGCTTACCCACGTCGATATGAGGACTCGCGGGCTCTCATCACTCGTCAAGTCGTCATGTCAACGTTGACGTCGATCCAATCGCGGAATCGTCCTGCCCGCACCCTGTCACCAATGGAATTAACGATGAATCAACGATGAATCAACGACGGCGACGCTGTTGATTTTCGGCTCTCATTCTTTTTGTTTTATCATTCTTTCTTCAATATTCGCCTGTTAACGGCTTTCCTCTTTCACGATTCACAAACTCTCGTCAAATTCCACGTCACGTACACACATAAATTACAGATTATGGATGACAGACGGCAAGCTGACATGAAAACCAGCGAGTCAAATTAAACGTCGATTTGTCCGAATCCAGTATTTTTCATTTGACCCAATTTTTCACGTGAAAGCTTCTGCGATAATTTAGACCCAGATAGTTTTATCTGTGAACATTAGTGTAAATTAATGCCAGCATCTCTTAGAAAGTCGTACCAAATAAAATAATAAATTCGATAACATATTAAATCCAATATCGATGGCAAATATTATTGAAGAAACTAAATACATTGTGAAAAGTAAATTTGATATTACTTTTCACATAGAGCTTCGAGGACTTCTCGATGGTTGAGACCGTCTTTGCTTCAGAGAGCAATGAAATTCCCTGAAGAAAAGAGAAAATAATACATGAAATATAGTAGGAGTTCGTGATGCACGGTATGGATGGTGAGCAAACAAAGCAAAGTATGATGGAAAGAGAATACGATGTATCTAGAAATAAATTTTCACCAGACATACTTTTCTTTTTCATTAGCATATATTTGAAAAACTTCAGTAGAAAATCGTATTAACATTTTTCAAAAGCCAAAATTTCTTTTATGATTTCAAGTCAGTACCAGGAATTTTGTTAAATTTTCATTTTTTAAATTCAGTTCATTTATAATCAACTGTCTGTTAAATAATGTGCATTTGATATTTTTCTTGAGTATTTCTTTTATTTAAGTCCTTTTACAACTATCATATTTTTAATTATATTAATATTTATGTATTTATATCACTTTGCTTCTCTGCTTTCAGGAAAACCGTTTCCTGTGAGAAACTGTACACTAGCTAATCAAACGTACACCAGCGTGGAGGTGAAGTGCGTTGCAGGATACGATGGCGGTTTACCTCAAAAATTCATGCTAGAGGTCTACCACGGCGACCTCGATACTATTATGCGACCCTATCTCAACGTTTCAGCCACTGACGAACCGGTTTTCGCCCTGTCCGGTTTGGAAGCGTCGGTTGACGCCGGCGTACACGTAGCGGTTTATGCTGTGAATGCGAAAGGTCGAAGTCAACCAGTCATTCTTAGTGAAGTTACGTTCCGCGATGCTGAGAAACGCACTGGTGAGTAATCTTCAAAAACTTTCTATAATTTGGATCGAAACTTCAATATTACTGGAAAAAATGATAGGAATGTCACAGAGGCATTTCTATCTTTTTGAAAAATGAACTGTAATTTACATTTAACTTCATTTCATGCCAAAATATTTCGTAATTAAATTGGCTAATGTTCTTTTAATCAGTGAAAAGGGGTGACTTCATCCCCAAAGGGGATGAAGTCGTCCGAGGGTGTCAAGTCAGCAAGGGCGCCGTTTTATATTAGGTTTTCTTTTGCATAGAATTAAGTCTTATATCAAGCTGTTAAAATAACTTCTACGTTTGAAGAATAAATCACTAAAAATAATTTTTTCGCCAAAAAAATATTTCTGTGAAACTGGTTTTTATAAATTTTAAGAGATTTCTAAGGATTTAAGTGATACTAAATTTGTCGTGAAATTTAAAGGAAATCCAAGATATTTTTGTAATTTTTCAAAGATTTTGTTGAATTTGAATGAGTTTTAAAAGATTTTTTTAAGGTTTATAAAGAATTTTAAATGATTTAAAATTTTGTGGAATTTTGAAAAATTTTAAGAGATTTTGAAAAAGTTTCTAGGAATTTAAAGAAATTGTTTACAATTTCTTGAACTGTGAACTGATTTCAATCTTTTGAAATTAAAATTCTGTAAATTTTTTTGGATTCTAAATTGCTTTGAATTCCTTTGAAGTATTTAATTTTTTTCAAATCCCTTGAGATCTTCTAGAAATAACTTAAAAGTGTTTGAAATTGTTTAAACTTTCCAATCTTGTGAATTTTTCATAAATTCCTCAAAATCTTCCAAAATAGCTTGAATTCAGTTTTAATTAAATTTTAATTAAAATGTCACCTGCGTGAATAAAGCTATTACAGTAGCTTTGTTATGTAATACTTGAGTAGCAACATGCGGGTAATATGATTCAGAAAACTTGTCACTTGTGACTTCCTTGGTGGCTGTCAGTGACAATGGATTTTTTACTCATTAGTATTATTATTATTATTATTATTATTATTATTATTATTATTATTATTAACTTATTATATTTTTATAGTGCAGACGGGTGATGCCATAATTACAATCCAAACACCACCCAATGTTACTAGAATCAAACTATTCTATGCGTTATTATCTCCAGAATAGTAATCATACAATAACAATAACAATCTTAGTCACAATCTGTGATGAATGAGGAACAACACTGACCAGACAAATAACGTATTAGCTAAATTACACCTGAAGATGCTATATTTGAAATACGATAAAAAATAGTATTTGATTCATAATGTGCAGAAATTTCCAAAGTTCCATATTACGGAGCAGGACCCGATCAAGCATACTATTTAAACAATTTGTCATTCGGTTTATAATTTAATTATGTTAAAAACGTGGTATTCTGTAATTCATTTAAGTAAAAGTGTAGTGAGGCCGACTTTAGCACCTAACATCGTTTAACGCATCTATATTAAGGTTGCTTTGACAGACAGGTAGGAAATTGTAGAAGGTCGATTGGTCAAAGATTAGAGAAACTGCTTGCCGTTTTGTAGATCGACACCAAGCGCAACATTCTAGGAAACGGAGAATTCGGAAGGAGGTGAAAGGGCGGAAAGTGTAAGTACAGCAAGGTGAAAATGGATGGGGTTGTTTAGAGGGTGGTGTCAACGATAGGGATGGTAAGCAAGACTGATCACCACCAGCCAGACAACATCCCAAGACGAACGTACCACACCCATTACAAGTCTGTATATGCTGTGCTACTTACCCGATAGATAAGCTGCCGGAAGTTATAGTGACGGTTGCAAGTAGCTGGTGAATGGTTCAGAACTATGGATTGTTAATTCATTGGATTCAGAATCCAAAGGCTTCGCATTGTGACTTACTGATCAGTGATCATAAAATAAATAGAAGTACAATTAAAGGTATAATCCTAGAAGTGCCTAGAAGCTTCTTTTTCAAAATGTCTTGTGCTTATCTAAGAAAGGAAGCAGGCTAGGATTATGTTTCGATATTTGAGACAATTTTAAGACATCCGAGATCTCGAGTCGGCGATTTTGAGGTAATCTATCTTCAGGGCCAATTAAACTTTCGCCGTTACGACACTAAAGTGCGAAGAAGTTTCGGGTAAATTGAATTTGATGATGGAAGCAGTCATAAGTCATCGATAGAATTGCCATAAAACTCGGAGGGCAACTGGGCGAAGGAAGCCTGAACTATCGTATCTATTTTATAACCCGAATCAATAGTCAATCCGTAAATCAATTCCGAGCAACATAATTCGCTGATAAAACTTTGTCACAAAATTCAGGTACTTCATTGAAAAAATAATATATTTATGAGCTTTCACAAGGGTGTTTGACCTTGAAATCCTTTTTTTAACACCGGTATATAGATCCTCGACATATTATTAATGAATATTCTGGAAGTACATTCAAGTAAATAAAATTTCGAAGAAAAATTGTGAATTTTTATGTTTTAGGGAAATACGTCAGTACCAGAGTTCACGATGAGGGGTAAACAGAGCTTAAGTGAAGTTGACTAGAGAGTTAGAGGAATATCGGATGGATAAAAAGAGAGAGCAAGGTAGAAAAGCAGGCTGATGTAAAAATGTGCCCGGCGACGAGACGATGCCCGGTGAAAATTACGCGCGCAGAACGGCTTAATGTCCAAAAAGAGTACGATGATCCAGAAGAAGGAGGTGAAGTGAGCATGAGTAAAGGTGGTGGTAGAGTCTCTTAATGACCACCGCCACTACCAACCCTTTACTCTAGCTCTTGTACATTCGTCTCTTTCCTGGCGAGCTTTCCCGTTCGGTGTCTTCTTCTTTTTATCTCTCTTCTGTTCCCCAATCTTGCCTCACCCACATCGTACCATTCCATTCCATTCCAGTTCAGAGCTGGGTGTTACTGGACCATTATCTGTAATTGCTTTCCTTAATTCAGAGCTCGTTAAAAATTCCTGTGGTAAAAAGTAGTTATGATTTTGTCCACGCGTCTGTGTGGTTAACTGGAGAGAAATGTTTTCTTCTTAAAAACGCCAAGTTAAGGAAAGGAAGCATGCTGAGCATGTAATGGAAGAGAATTTTATCTTGCAGACAATTGTGCAGGAAATTAAAACAATTACGTGATAAAATGCATAACTATAGAGGAAATTAATTTAAGGCGTATTTTTAGATTTCGTACATGATCCATCATTAGTTTTTAACTCAGCAACGTCATCTGATTTTATATCTTCGTGATCCTTTCAGCTCCTGTCCCATAAGTATAATGTTCTTTTCTTCTCTCCAGGTTTTACCGACACTCTTTCCAATCTCAAATAGAATCATCGATTCCCTTATTATATTATAATAGTAAATCTCGTTCGTCGAACCGAGAAAATTAAGGGAATCTCTTTCCACAACGCGAACCTCACGACAGTGCCGGATACCATTATCATTATCAGAGCAAGCGGGGGTTCATCCTCCTTCTCCATATCCCTGCACCAAAGCGGAAGTAAGCGCATCGTCGACGGAAATTGCTAATATCGCGGAAATATGAAATAATTAGGTTGCCACCGAGCGCGAAATATTTTAGAAAGACAGCGAGCGTTATACGTATATACTCAATTCTCAACTATTATAAATTCGATTCGGAAAGCTCAAATTCAATCTTATAATATGATTAAGTATAGTTAAGAAATATCGCTCTTCAAGTCATATAAATACTCACGTCGTTAAAAATATTGAAAATCACATTATTTCAATGTTACAAATGTTTGCAACTTGAATATATATTTAATATTTTATTTAATTGTATATTTAAATCATGCATGAAATTATTTTGCAGCAGAATATTTGATATCATCATTCATATTTTTAAATAAGATATTTTATAGTAATATTAAATTATTTGATTTTTTACGACACAAAAAACCTCACAGAAAAAAAAAATTTTAAATCAAGCCTGAAAGGACTAGTTTGTGTTACATTTTAAGCCAGTTTGTTTCATTTTAAGTCATTTTTTGAGCTTAAAGCTAAATTTAAGCCTAAAAACTTAATTTCAAACATTTTTTTTTCTGTGCTTTTACTTTATTACATTAGCTTTAAATTTTGATTATTTGAATTTCGATTCGTAATGACTTCAAAGCTTCCTCTAATGAGGAAGCAAAATAATTTTAACAGTTATTTTAGATTCAAATTAATAAAATACGTAGTTTATAACATAAAATTAGTTATGAGTCGAATTCGTACAACTTATAAGTTCCGATTGTTTAACTCCATACTGAAGAATTCTTGATTCATTTCACACGAGGTAAAAGCGACATTGTTCGTTTTGTTATTCATCTTGCTCTCACCGCTTTTTTGACGGGGGTAATCAATTCTCTGGTCTATATATCTGAACCTTCCAAAGGGACGCGAGTGGGCGGTAGGAAAGACGAAAAAAGTATTATTCCATATCCGAGCCGACTCAGTTCGGAATAATACGCCGTTTTACTGGATATATTTTATAGCCTTGGGGCACAAGGATGGGTGAATGCGGGTGCCCGTCGGTTATACATCACGGACGCAGATAACCAACCGTTTTATTGTGTCTTTAACCATCGTTTATATCAATATGATGCCTGATCAATTTCCCTCTCTATCACTTTCTTTTTTTTTTATTTGCGCCTAAACAAAAGTAATAACTAGGTAAATTCTACTTAAATTATCCCAAATTCTAATTATACAATAAAATACATATTAAGATTTAAATTAATTAATTTTAATTTCAAAATAATTAAAGTTATATTATGCGCAATATTTCAATAGTATTTTTACTGAAAATTTGTTCGCATTCTTAATATTTTGCTGTCAGGGAAATTTGTCTGAAAATCAGATAAAAGTGTCAAACATTTATTATCTGCTATATTTTAAGAACGAAATTTATAAAAGTGTTTTGTATGTATTTTTAATCTACTAATGTATTAAACAACAGAAACGATGGCAATGAGAAATTCATCGTGTTTACTTTACAATTTTTACTTCTTCACTGCGAGTTAAAACAGTAGACAAAGAAATGAAGCTGACGCGAAATTCATAAAGCTGTTTTCTTTGTTACACGTTAGAGCTTGCAATTCTTTGAAGAGCGAGTCACACAGTATTATGACTCGCAAACCAAGCGCTTAAGCGTGGTATTAAAGACTCAGTTTGAGTAATTTTCGCAGAATACTTTCACACCTGAGTTAGCCAAAATGCTACTAGTCGGATTTACAGTAGTTTTCCACGACATTTCAAAAACAGTCCTTTGTTCAAGTAATCCCACTGGTGTAATACAAGTGTAGAGGTATGTTTCTCAACTTTCTAGTCCTCTCCCTCGGCTTGTATATTATATGAATCAAATGTGATAGTCCGAATAAAGTGAATAGTCAGATTCCCTATATCAAATTGTTAATTTGAAATTTACTACGTTCGCTTGTTCTTAGAACAATTAAAACTCCTGTTTATCGTAATAAAATATAGGTCGAATTTCATAATATATCTCATTTAACTTTAGTTTGCTACGCTTCCTGGCGAAGTTTTTATCAGAAGTTCGATCGGAAACCGCTTTAATATTCTTATTATTCAATTATGTAATATTGACGAGGCACTTGACTCTCTTAAAGTCATAGCGAGAGTACACGAAAGCAGAAATTAAATTTAAAAAACTGAGAGAACTATACTTTTTTGTGAATATAAAACCTTCCCTATCCAAGATTGAAAGACCTCGGAAAAGTAAAATAATTGAAGAGTCATGGTTGCAAGGAGGCCAAGCACTTGGAAGCTACTCTCACAAATTGAAATTCCTTCTTCGATGAAAGAGACAGAAGGGGACTCGAGATATCTGAAAGAGAGACGAACGAAGGAAAAAGGAGAAAGAGGAAAATAGGATTTTAGAGACCACCAACTAAACCATTTTGAGTTGTGTGCTTCATCACCGATTTGGCCCAGATTTGGAAAATTCTGCACAGGATCTTAGGGGGATTCCATAAACAATAAAGTGTTTAGTTTCTATACAGCTAACAAAATTTTAGTCCTAATAAAATTTTAGTCCTAATAAAGTTTTTGTTTAGGGTCTAGTTACCTTTATCTGAATGCCCTGCATTCCACGCATAAATACAAAAAGTATATTGTATGCAAGCGACATAAGCGCGTAAACATAGAGATTCAAGCTGTTATATATGTCTCTCAGTGTAACCTGGGGGTAGAATACGGTGTTACCTAGGAACGCGTAATACCCGTAAAACCCGAGTTTAATCAGCCAGCACCATCCCCCAACGGCTTTGCCATCACGTCTCCTCTTAGCCTCATAATGTAACGCAAGGGCTGTCTCGGAGTGCATAGGAATATAATGCAGGACAACGGTTGTTCCATTTTCGGCAAACAATGCCCAGCTCCATCGGCCGGACCGTAAAGTGAGCACTTGTGAGGAACTAAAGTAGAAGTTTGCGAGACAGGTCGAGTCAAGAATTTCACTGCGGGAAACGTCATGTGGCGAAAACCCTTCCTAGAATCAGAATCACGAGCACATAGCCAATGTACAAAGATAATATTGCACCTGTTAAAGGTGTTGGATAGAAGCTCTATCCTTAAAATTGAATATTTTCATCTTGCACAACAAATATAATGAAAAGATTTCATTTTGAAAGCCTTCATTCAACCCTCTTGAGAGGAGCAATATTATCCTTGGCTCTGCAGTCGTGATTTTGTTTATATGTAGAAAGAATTGGAACTTTAGCAACACTCTTAAATGATTATTTCAAAATATAACTTATTCTAATTATATTTATTCTGTTTTCCATAATGTTTATTTTACTGAAATGTCTCCGAATATAATTATTTTATTTAATTTTTAAATTTCTGGATTAATTAGGACGAAAGCTACTTTGAAAATTAAAAAAGTAGGGAATATAGAGTATATATTTGCGGTATATTTCATGCACCTCTGATTCCCGATAAAATTATTGAGAATATTCAGTATCTATTTACTTATGAAAGATGATCTTCCACGAATATCCAAAAATTCCCTGCGCAAAAAACATTCAAGGTCTCTCAGTTTCGTAAAGCAGAAATATAAATAAATCACAATTATCTAATCGGCCTGACTATATTTTTTTTTCGCGCATATAAGTAATTGTTTTACTAGCTTTTGTCAGATTTGATAAGAAAAAATGTTGGCCTATACTGAGTGAAAAATAAATATTAATATCTCGGATACTGAAACTTAAAATACATATATACTACTGGTGACAATTTATTTTTTTTCGTTAATAAGCGAGAGATAGATGGAGATAGACAAGGATAAAGAACTGGAGATTGAAATGGATGTAGATTGATATGGAGATAGAAAGAGATAAACGGAGATAGGCGACAGATCGAACGGGATAAACAATTTTGCTTTAGATCTAAAACTTTTTATATTTCTATTTTTGGTAGCTTAAAAATCAAAAGGTTCAATTTTCGTGGAAATAAAATTTAATCAAGCAACATTTTTTTGACAATTATTATTATGAGACACTTTTAAAACAACATGCTTCCAAAACATAACGTTTAAGTCAATATTTTACTATTGTATGTTTCTCAAGATCCATTGACGATAATCAAAATGTTGCAACATTATAAAAACATCAGGTTTCAAGTGAGTATCACGTCCTGTTTCAATTGCTCCAATATAAACTCCAGCAAGTGAATTTTCAGTAATAAAACCAGCCCCGGTATCAGTAAAAGCACATTGTTTGTCCGAATCGTGAGTGCAAAAATATGCATCTGTAATATTAAAGAAGCCTCTAAACTGATTTACACAGTCTCGATGGCTTATTGTCGGTACTTGAATTGCTCTTAGTCTACCAAAATGTTGCGTTTGGCACCTGAAATCGTGGGTGAAACAAATTTTCAAATTCATAATACATTGTTTTCGATTCAAACGAGTAAAACATTGTATTTTGAGGTACTTAGATCACTTACGTTCCTCCATAGAAATAGCTTCCCCAACCACGAACCGTACCTATAGTGCCTTGCATTAGAAGTCCTGTGTGCAAACCTATAGTCTGAATATTACCTCTTATAGGCTGAAAAGGTGGAATAACATAAATTAAGGCAATACCAGTCTCAAAACTCTGCCCTTGAACTGGATGATTGCCGTGTATTCTTTTTTCTCTTATATAATGAACTGAACCATTATTAGCATATGATGACCCAGCTAAAACTCTGTACGCTGATAAATTCGAATTAGCAAAACAGCGTGCAGCAGTGATGGCAGTTTTCAACGACAGTACAGTTCCTACGCAATGTTTTATATTCAATAATTTAATATTGACAGTGTAGGAAGAAACTGCAGACGGAAATGGTACGTCTTCACCTGGTCGCCGATTAAGAACACGTTTGTGTCTGATGAGAGAATTCGTTGAGTCCCCTGCAAGTTTCTGATGAATTAATCTGAGTATTATTGGTATATCTCATGTGTCTCTGATTCCTGATACAATTATTGAGAATATCTGTTTACTTACGAAGATCATCTTCTGTGAGTGTCCCAACAATTCCCTTCACAAAAATGGCACAAAAAATGAAAAGAGACAAATATTTTTTCTCCAACATTTTGAATATTCAATTACACAGTTGAGCTGATGTAAAACTTTACTTCTTTTAATTTTTGCGCTGAAGATAAATTCAATATGAGGAATTTAAGTCTTTTATAGTATAATTTTAACGATAATATTCAGTGTCTATCATTATCATAAAGCTGAAATACCAATAAATTACACTTATCTCATCGTTCTGAAAATTTTTATACTTTTATACACATCTTTTATTGGGCAGATAAATAACTTTTAGTCGCAAAATATGCCAGTAAACAAATTTGAAACAGTCGTTATAAAAATGTGTTGCGTAAAAAATATAGATAGTATCCAAGGTATAAAATATAAATTAATGTTGTATATAGAGTAAAAATAGAGACTACAAGAAGTGGGGATTGAAAAAGATAGGAGTTGATGTTGATTGAGATGGATATATAAAGAGGAAAGTTGTGATAGACAAGAGATAGAAAGAGGTAAACAGGGATAGGCGACAGATAGAAAGGGATAAACAATCTTTAATCCTTTATATCTTAGAAGTAGATAGAAAGGAATAGAATTTCTATCCCTTTACGTTATTTGCAGCAGGGATATTGGAAAGAAATATTAACAGTTTAACGAATGTATCAAACACTTCTGCTTAGTAAATGCAACAACTAATTTTCCTTCAGATTTAAGACTGCTATTTCTCTATTTCAAATGAAAAGCGGCTTTCGATAGCGTCTAAATTTTAGGGCTATTCTTGAGGATCACTTATCTTCGAACGAACGCACCACTATGAGAGTCTTGTAATGAAACTTTAATCGAGTTCCAGAGAGTGAAACGACTTGGTACTGAGGTAGTAAAGATAAACCGCCCCTTCTGTGAATAGATCTCGATCCGACCTTACTGAGCTTTGGCGCTTTCAACAGCGGATCTTGTAAAGTTAGTCGTTCTTCGAGTTCAAGAGCAGTGAAAGTTGTTCAATGTTAAAACTTATTTTTAAATTCAATATATGGAATCTTATGCGAGAATTAAACTTGCATTGATTTACTCCTTTGATCTAGTTTATTTCACCTAAAATAGTCGGGTCTGTAAATGTGAACATCCATATCGGGGAAAAATTACTTTTCCATGTGAAAACAGAAAAAAATGTAGTACCTAGGTCAATTTTGGAATTAATGCATATTCTATAATTCTTCAATAATGAAGTGAGAGTTTCTTATAATAACTTTCAAACTACCAAGCATAGTTTTTAAGAACTTTGTAGTAGAACGAAAATGCGGGAGGAAAATATAGGACCAAGAAAAGCAAGAGGACTAAAAAGAGGTAACTGAGAACACAGTAATTTGCATGTTTGGCGTCGCGTATACAAGGTTTTCTGTGATTCTAACTTAAGACAAATATCTGTTTTAATTGTTCATTAGCTTTACCTCTACCTCGACTGTTTCACAAAGATCAATATGGGTTGCTTAACTTGCGTACAGTTTGAAGTTAAATTATTCAATAAAAGCGTTCGAACATCACAAATTTCAATTGAGATGCGCGAGTTCTAAATATTCAGCGATTTTTATTTTCATTTTTGCAAAATCATCATATACCGTCAAGTGCCAACGGTAACCGAGTTAGGGCATTTGCATTTTGAAAGTTTGTGCAAAACAAATCACAGTATTGATTAAAAGATATTTCACTACTACAAATTGGAAGGACAAGTAGTTTTAGTTTTCAGCTTAAAAGGGTTGAAAAACTCATCTCTTCTATCTGTTTGTGCAGGTAGAAATATTACGACTCACTTGAGACACTATTAGGGAAGATAGAATGATACAGAAGTTTTACTGAAAGGTCCGTTGTGCTTCTAGAGCCAATCACGAGGCAGGAAGGGTAAGGTTGGTACAGTGGAGCAAATAAACGTCGAGTTGGATAGCAACAGATAGAGAAGTGGTTAGAGGATGGTTTGGTATCCACTTAATTGTAGAAAGTCGTAACAGTTTCGAGAGTTCATCATTGATTGGCCAGTACCGCGCCTTTCCTTCGCACACTAAACTGGCCACAACCCTATTTCGGTTTTACCTTACCCCTTCCTCAGTCTATCTAACACTGGAATCAAGGACCAATTACCACAGTAATTTTGTGAGCTGTAAACTTAAGAAGGAATGTCGAATTCTCTCGGTCGAATCACTTAACCTTCTGTAAATATAGTATTGTATCCAACACACTAGTTCTAAGGTAACCAGGGTCTAGAACATCAAAATCCGTTTGAAATGTAGCCTCTAGCTTAATTTGTCTGCGGAAATCCGTTTTTGCTCCACTGTTTGTGTAAGCGATAATGAAGTTGAGGTGACCTTTCAAGAACCCCATGAGAGAGAGAGAGAGAATAGTGTTATTTTCCCTAGAATTTGAATTTGTATAGGGCGCCGTTACTAACATTATTCATGTTCCTGGGGCTATTCTAAAATGAATCCTAATGACTTAACGCCTTGGACTATATAAATACAGTTCTCGTAACTTTCCATTCTGTGTTACTCTTCTGTGGTCTCTCAATTCATACTTGAATAAATCTTATACCGTTTTGCTTTTTATCACTTGATTCCTGTTTTCTTAGTAAATCGTGTTTTCAGGGTGTTGGAGTAAAGTTCTAATCTCAAAATTCAATTTCTTCATTTTACTCAACAAATATTAAATTTGGAATCTTGTCCCTCTGTAGAATTAATCAATTTACAACTAGAATTATGCTTACAGAGCGTTAAGATATCTAATTGAAATATTTTTTAAATAAAATGAAAATATTCAATTTTGAAGATAGATATTGAATTCTTCGTTTTATACCTAAAGTATCTAAATTAAATATTTTTTCTCTCTGTATGCAGTTTTATATTTAAAAAAAGATTAGCACTACAGAGCGAAAAGATATGAATCTATAATCTTGGGTCCAACGCCCTTAATAATTTTCTAATTGAGAGTGGCTGCAGGTTTAATTTTTTATCTTATATTGATTTCTTAAATACTGAAATGTCTTTTCCATTGAATTTGTTTTACTTCTTCAGGTAAATGCTTTGGTGAAGTTGTACACCAATCATTAGCATCACGTTCCTTTACACATTCCTGAAACTCATTCACATATATATACATACCACATGAAGTGGTGCTACGTGGTGCAAGAAAGCAGTTTCGTTAATTATCCGACAAAAACAGCAGGCTGGTCCCACGGTTTTACACTATCACGGTGAACCCTCCGTTAATACCAACAAAGTATAATCAGCTCAACAACAACCTTAGTAAGTCCTGTACGAAATATAAACTCGAACGTTAATCCTGTAGCTGAAGAATGCGGAATTCTCATTTCTGTAACGATTAATGTGGTCAAAAATTACTTAAGGATTTTTAAATAAATTATATTTGATCTGAGAGAATTTTAAGTTTTTCAGATGTAGACTTTTTACCTGTAAACGAATTTCGTAACTTAAAGTCAGTACAGCAAAAAAAAGAACACCTGGTTTCAAAGATACCAAGATAGAAAATTACCAAGATAGAAAATACTAAAAATCTTCCTGATTCTTATTCAATTTTTGATGAAATTTTGAAATAAAACTTTTACTGCTGTTCACAGTTAATTTTCTTCGTAATAATTTGCTTCCTCCGGAACATTCTATTTTGAATGAGCTATTGAAAACATTATTTACACTATTTTTTATGGAGATATCGCATTTAAAGTAAAACAAGGTATGCAAGTTTAATTATCCAGTTTTACAGCTAATAGTTTCGTAACTAATTTAACTTTGAGAAGATTTTTCAGCTTGATTTTAAATCTGTACTTTATGTTTAATGAGTTTCACATACTTTAAACCTTTAACAGCCACTGAATAGAAACCGAGAAAATTATATATATTATTTTTTTTATAGTTTTTATTCAACGGATTCTAGGCTTGGCTGTTAAAGGTTTAAAAAACTTTTCTAGAACGTGACGTTACTTAAGTATTTTATTTTATGCTTTCAGTACCTTTTTACAAAAAATAAATATACTAAATAAATAAATGTACAATTTTTTTATGTTTGCAGGTCAAGACGTAGGAATTGTTTTGTCTCCACTGATCGGAGTGGTGGTCGGAGCACTCGTAACGCTCGGACTAATTGTCATGATAGTGATCGTGAGAGCTCGTCGAGAACGGGTCTCAAAGACCCGTCACGAAAAGCCGGCGGAACTGAGCGAGCTGCCATCCCAACAGTATCCTCTTCAGAATTCCCAGCAAGCCATGGAGACCGATCCGGACGTGATTCCGAACAAGTTCGGTAAGTGCTCTCGCGAGACTGCTCTTTCTCGTCTTCCGAGACCACACTGTCAGAATTTAATATCGTATTTCTTCATAATGCCGCGGGGCATTGCCTATTACTCTGCCTCTTATCTGGATTTCCATTTTTCTACGCCCTTTTCAAGGAAGACAAAGAAATACACAGGCGCAGTTTGCCGTTCTACTCTTCTATGTATAGTACAATTAAAAAAAAAAAAAAAAGAAGAAAGAAGAAAGAGAAAAGAGAAATCTTATTAGACCTTCTTTACATTATTGGTTTCGTTTACAACTCATTAACCAAATGATAGCTTTGGATTTAAAGTTTTCTGTGTTTTTCATTCGCATAAACTTACATCTTTATATTTTTTGAATAAACTGACTATAGTATTAATAATATAGCTTATGAAAATAAAGCTAATAAGAAGACAGTATTACGTATTATGACAATATTTATAATAACACAGATAAAATTCTGATTCTATCTAGCGAAAAGAACCAAAGTATTCGTTTTTGATTTATAAAGTTTGCTTTTGCCTGTTTTACGTCGATAATTAAGTTTTGAAGTTTTTGATTCCCAGTGGGTACGAATGATTCAAGGCGTTTTTACTTCCTCATAAACATAGAGGAAGCTTTGTAGTGGTGACAAAATCCATTTTCCCAAGAAAGTTTTTTTTTAAATATATATCAGGGGGAATATATCTAATATGAAAAATTGTCCTGAAAAATTTCCCGGATGTGTGTATTTGTGTGTGTGCGTGGTGGTGAGTGTGTATGTTTGTCACGATCCTGCACAGTTATTCCACTATATACCAAGTTGAATTTCATACAAGGGTTTAACAAAATATTTAATTTTACAAGTTTGATGTACTTTCATAATTTTAGTAAAATTGATTTTTCGACTATAACTTCTAACTTGACACGAATCAGATGACCTAAGATTAATACATTTGATTAATTAATTAATGCTTCCCCTACGAGAAAGCAAATCAAATTTGCTTCCAACAAGCTTCACAGCTAGTTTTGCAATATCTTCTTTAAAATTCACGAAAGCCTCAGACAGATTCAATTTAATCAGTTTCTTGTTTCTGGGTATATATATTTATGTTTTATTTGTTTACAGAAGGTAATCTCGTGGAAGTCAGTCCGCCTAGTTATCCAGGAGGATATCCACCAGGGCATTGGGTGACACCAGGTCCGACGCCAAGTATAGACGAACTTTGTCACAAATTCACTGGAAGGCCAACAGAGTTAAGGTTACCTTCCAGGAGTGCGATTCCCTCGATGCCAAATATAGGGATGGCGACAGGAGTGGTCGTCGGTTCCGGGCCATGTGTCGTCGTAGCTGGTGAATGTCTGGACGGTGAAGCCATTAAGCGACGACTTATGGCAAACAGGCTTCCAGAAAGCTGCGTGTAGTTTTCCCCTCCCTTGAAAATAATAAATGTCCCTTGAAAGTGAACTCTGAGTGGACTAATCCTAAAAGTGTAAATGCATTTTTGGTGAAGAAACAATATAGCTGTTTCGAGACTCTTGGATCGACGTACAAGGTTGTACAAAAGCGAGCAGGCAACGTGCGATCCATAGAAACTGTGTCATGAAACACTAAACCCTGCATTGTTGTGATAAATGAGAGTGTCCGAATAATATAGAAATCAAATTACATTTCGTAGTTACAAGTCAAGATTTTTCAGTGGAATAATACCATAGACGATACATCGTCTCCGGTCATCGTTAATTTGTGTCATCAAACCAATATTATATGTGACGTTTTGGGGTGGATTAGAATTTAAATATTCAACGTTACATTTTCAGCCATCGAATGAATCAACACGTATCTGTGTGTAAAATGTTAATTTATCTGGAATGTGTACTAGTTCGATATCACCAGGCTCGAATTAAATCTATTCCTCCTTATTGATAAGGCTGATTCGTAATTTATACTTTTTTTATTCATTTTTAAATGTTTAATTCTCACAAATGCAATAAATCAGGAGAATTTGACGAATATTTAGGAATTATCGAGAAAGAAGAGAAAAGAATGTGATAGTGTTAATTTAATAAATTATTTATGAATTAAATGTATATCTTTCATTCAAACAAGATAAATGCTTCGACATTTTTATTTTCAAGTATTCAGATACTCTTTTAAAGATATTGTCATATCAATTCTATGGTTTTTTTTCTGGACAGATGTTTTATACAATAATATGACTGAATTAAGGATAACTTTAATTAAGGATTAACTTTATGAAAAATATTATTTATCCAGGTGTAGTAAAGACTTCAGAATATCCGCAAAGTGGTCCAAGTCTCATATGTACTGTTCATAATCAAATTTTGAAGTTCGACTGAATCTAAATTTCATGTTGCATATCCTACAAAAAAGAGTATTTTTTAGTTTTTATTAATAATTTCACTTGATATTTCTATCCATACACGATGCGAATAGCTCAAAATCTTTCGTAAGAAATTCTGTCGGAGATTATCGAATTAGATTACATGCGTTGTTATTAATAAAATGATTTTTCACATTAAACAAATATATATTGAAGTATTCATTGATTATGACAAAGTTCTCTCTACCTGATTCTGTATTTTATGTCTATTTTTCAATTACAGCAATAACTACAATCTTAATTTTCAGCGAAATTCGTCTTCTTGTACTAAAAATTCATGTATATTTATCTAATCTTTCAAGGAAATAAAATAGAGAATTTATATAAAAATCGCACCATGTGAATGGTCATTTCACCATATCAAATTAATTATAATTAAGAAACTTTCTTTTGCAGGAAAATCATCCCTTCGTTACCGAACGTACAATTTGAGAAAATAATTTTTCGAAACTTTCTCAGCTGTATGTAAAACACAACTTCAGTATAATCGCATAAAAAAAATGTCGGGGAAAAAGCACGGCAAAATCTCAACGTTCCCTTTGAAGCCCTGCTTCAGATGGCTCATCAAAGAAAAGAAATGACGGTGGATCGGAAGTGAAATTGCGAGGGCAGAGAAGCTTTAGCGAAGGAGCTTCATCACCGTCTTCTTTTCCTCTTCTTTTTCTTTCGCTTGTTTTGGAAAACTTATCCGAAGACCTCGCCTTCCACTTTTCATCGTTCACGCCGAACTTGCACCCCGACTTTACCACGAAAACTCACAGAACTCATTCAACGCTGCGCGACGCACTTTACGTTCTCACTCTCCAAACTCATCCCTGAGTATAGATTCAATGCAAATTAATTAAAACTAGTTCCACTGGTTCCCAGTGTCGTCCTGTCGGTTCGACTTTCTTGATGATGTCAAATTCTCCTCTTCTCCACGCCTCCACTGTAATCGAATGTCAGAAATCTTTTGATCAAGTGATAACTCTATTAAAACAAACTCGTAAACTATTTTCAATAGAAGAAAAGCAGGAGTTTACCTGGAATATTTTAATTTGGTAATATTGAAAATACCGAGTTCTTTCATTGCTCTAATTCCCCATCATTTTTAATGTTTAATCTTAATTCTTAATCGTCAAATTCTTAATCATTTGATGTTAAAAGAAGTCCAAAAAAGTTTCATCCACCTACCCCCATAGGATCACCCTCAAAATCAACCCCTAAGATCAAAAAATATTAGTAAAAATCCCTTTGGAGTTGAGTTTGAGGATCATCCTATGGGAGTAGGTAGATGAAAGATTTATGGTCTTATTTGAACATCAAATGAAACCATCTAGAAAAATAAAATTGCAGGTCTCGTTCTTTTTACAAAAAAATTATTTTTCGTTGTAAACGATGAACTAAAATACTTTGTATTATGGATTCTTTTAGGTATTTTGTTGAAGTTTATTTTTTTATTTTTGAGGAGAAGATAAAAGATTGAAAGTTGTAAAACCTTGTCGGTCATTTTGCAGAGATTCTATCTTCTCGTATACTTATTGGTAGGAAACATGGCTTTCCCTCTTACTTCATTCCCCTTTCCTACCCTCATGTCTGGCGTAAATGCGATTTTATCGAATTCCCGATGCGCGAAGAACGGAAAGACCGGAATGCCGTTAGGGTTGAATAATTCGAAATGTCAAGCGCGTAAGGAATGCCCTTAGGAAGATAGATCACTTTATACTGTTGAGTAGGGAGTGCGTCCCTGCGATAGTCGATTAGGCCTGTATTATAAGAAAGAGAACTCGTATCAAGGTGAAAATTGCACATCACTTACAGAGATTGATAAAACATGAGGGGCAAAAAACAAAAAGGGACTGACCATTAACGGAATTGGAAAAGGGTTGGCGAGTGATAAATTTCCTCCAATTTCAATCATTAAAGTGTGAAATGCTGGTGACGAAATTTACCAAACATTATTCATTTGAAGGTACTAAGAAACTGAAAAGAATAACTCCAATCTACCTATTTTCTTTATTGAGTTAATATTGATTTTTTCACAGATAAGAAACATACTTCTAATCTGTGAATGGAACCAAAGAACCGCTCACCGACAATATGACAACTGAGAAATGAGATATATGGTTGAAAGGAGTGTCAGCTTTTCTGACAAATGGTGATGGAATTCCCTTTTGACACATAAGAAGAAGATAAACATTTTTACGTGAAATGTAAGATCTTTCATCTTTGTTATAAAAAGTCAGTTTTTAGGCAAAAAATTTCTTGTTTGGAAAAAAATTAATACAAAAGACAAAGTCAGACAATATCTACAATCTTTCGTACGATTTCATCCAATCAATGACCCGGTACTAATGTAAAGAATATAAAAGATTGTCATATGTGGAAATAATAACTAAATATTTTTTGAAATATATTTATGGACACTCTGTAGCAATGCAGAGCAGCTAATCTAATGCAGGATTCTAATCTACAAATCTAATTTCTTTATTTTACTCAACAAATATTAAACTTGGAATTTTTCCCTCTGTAGATAATTAATTAATTTTTAACTAGAAGTTAGATATTAAATTAAATATTTTTTCGCTCTGTATGCAGTTTCATATTTAAAAAAAGATTAGCGCTACAGAGTGTAAAAATATTGATCTATAATTTTCGTTGAATAAAATGGAGAATGGAATTTTGAGGTAAAAATTCTAAAAATTCGATTTCTTCAATTTACTCTAGAAATATTAAATTTGGAATTTTTTCCCTCTGTAGAATTAATAAATTTTTAACTGGAATTTTGAAGTTAGATTTTGAATTCTTCGTTTTATGCAAAAAGTATCGAAATTAAATATTTTTTCGCTCTATACGCAGTTTTCAATTTGAAGAAAGATTTGCGCTACAGAGTGTAAAAATATTGATCTATAACTTTCGTTGAATAAAATGGAGAATAGAACTTTGAGCTTAACACTTGGGTCCAACGCCTTTAACGGAAAATCAAATTAAATTCTTCAGCATCTAGCAAAAGACTTGAACAAATGGATTTTCTTTTCCAATGATCTTTCGGAAAGCTTTAAATATTAACGAGGAGACCACTAGGCGAAGGGATGCCGAAGGGAGTCCAGTGAACTACCGGTTCTACTGCCTTCGATTTATGGCACAGCTTAATCTCACGTTTTATTACGCTCCACCGGAAGCTCGTGTTCCCGAATGCCACAGTGCAGCCATTACCAAGACCGATCACGAAGGAACCAAACGAGGATATGGAGGTTAACGATATTGGTCGATAGTCGTCAGTCCTCGCTGTGGAATTCTAAGTCGATTGGTATGAAAAGAAACTACTTGGCAAGGCCAATATAAGTGATTCAAATTTTTCTTTAATTGGAAACGAAATGGTGCATGAGAATGTCTTTTTCTAAAAGATATCTACATCAGATTATGAACTATGCCTTCTCTATGTGTAGATTAATTAACTTGGGTATTACGCATAAGCTGAAATATCGGCTATCTAGCTCGGTTCACGCGCTATGGATTCAATGGACAATGATGGTTGATAAATTGGTGATTAAGATGTGCTGCTGTCTGCTCTATCGAGTACTTCATACTCTGCCTAGTGAGTTTCATGATGGATCAGATGCATAATCTTCACTGATGTAACGTGGATAAATGAGAATTCTGCATTTCAAATTTGCTCTCTAAAACTGAATCTGTCAAATTCCACTGATTTTCAGTGACTCTTTTCTCACGATTTTAATCAGTGAAAGTTCAGTCAAAAGTCACTGAAATTTTCAGTCACTAAACTACTAAAAATTTCAGTGACTTTTCACTGATTTCCAGTAGATTTTTTACTGATCAGTTAAATTTCACTGATTCAAGTTTAGAGAGTGAGTCTTAAAGTACTTAAGGGCGTTGGACTCAAGTGTTAAGCTCAAAATTTCATTCACCATTTCACTCAACTAAAATTACAGATAAATATTTTTTCGATACTTTATACAAAAAACGAAGAATTCAAAATCTATTTTCAAAATTGAATATATTAATTTTATTTAAAAAATATCTGAATTAGATATTTTCATACGCATAATTCTAGGTAACAATAGATTAATTCTACACTGGAAAAAAATTCCAAATTTAATATTTGTTGAGTAAAATGAAGAAATCGAATTTCTAGATTAAAACTTGGCTCCAACACCTTTTAAGGGCAAATTTTCTGAAATGATTCGGAATGAATTTGAATTCAAAGCTTTCGCTAGGGATTTTCATTCGCTTTGAAAAAGCGCATAATTCGAAGTAGATTCAAATTTCAAGAGATTTGAAAAAAGAAAAGTGTTTTGGGGTACGTTCTAACGGTAAGCCATCTATTTTATTCGATTTCTTTCGTACAACTTATTTCCATCACGTATAAAATGCGTATGGGAACGCGAGATCCATAAAATATTAAAATATGAGTATTTCGAATTTGTGTGCTGGCTGAAACTTCAGTCGGAAAGAGAAATGGAAGGGGTAACAGTGGACGAAACGGTTAGCTGGAGAGTCGGAGGTTGGTTTTCGAGGGTGCGGGAAAACGGAGAGACAATAGTAGGCGGACAAAAGCATGATATACGGCGACCCCGGAGCAGTGGTATTAAAATCATATTTTTAAGCCCCACCTCGGCCACTTCGCTCCTACCACTCCTACGTTAACCATTCTCTGGACCTTCCCTCCTGACCCCCATGATACCCTTTAGCGTAGTGCCACCGTCGAATGGCTCGTTGAGTATGGGCCGCCAACCGGTGTCTCTGCTTCCGATGGTGTTCGGTTTAATTGGATTCGTTATATGGATAATTTATATACACCACACACAGTTACAACACTGAAGCTGTTTGGCACGAAAAATAATGTTTTATGCTGGGACAAGCAAAGGATTTGTCTTTTGTGTTACGACTCAAAGAAGCTTTAACTGATTTCGTCTAAATTTTAATTAATTCTACCCAATTCTAATTAGTACTACTCGAGGGATTCACAACTCGGCCAAGCGGGTGTACACCTACTTCTGACTTCAAGATATTTCAGGATCTTTCAATGACTTAGGAAGATTTCATTGACTTCAGGAGATTTCAAGAAAATTCACGTGAATTCAAAAGATTTCACTGACTTCAGGAGATTTCAAGAAAATTCAAATGAATTCACGTGACTTCAAGTGAATTCACGTGACTTCAAGTGACTTCAGAAAAAATTCACCATCAATTTGATGTGAATTAAAGTGGATTCAAGTGAATTCACGTGAATTCGCGTGACTTCAGAAGATTTCACTGACTTCAGGAGATTTCAAGAAAATTCACGTGACTTCAAAAGATTTCTCTGACTTCAGGAGATTTCAAGAAAATTCAAATGAATTCACGTGACTTCAAGTGAATTCACATGACTTCAAGTGACTTCAGAAAAAATTCACCATCAATTTGACGGTGAATTAAAGTGGATTCAAGTGACTTCAGAAGATTTCACTGACTTCAGGAGATTTCAAGAAAATTCAAGTTTCAGGAGATTTCAGATATTTCAGGAGAATTCAGAAGATTTCAGCGCAAGTGTACACCTGATTTCACGAGTTGTAAACCCCTCGGTACTACTCAGTCGATACAAAATTGATAGACGTATTTCGAAAGTCTTAAAAACATACATCTAAGTTTCAAATGAAACTCGTTACTTATTAAAACCTACTCTCTTTTCGGTATATATATTTTCATGGTACTTCGTCGATATTTATTTCAACATTTTGCAATGCATTATTTACATTGCGGAATTTATCGTTTAGTTATGCACTGCAATGCTTAATTTTATTTGTTAATAATCGTTTGCCGTGCTGTCGATGAATTTTGATTCACTGAAAAATTATCCCTCCTGACATTCCTAATTATGGGAAAATTGTGTATTCATGTTTAATGTATCAGCAGCAATCGTATATTTAATATGAATTCGTAGAAATAATTTGAAAATGTTGATTGACTTAATAAGGACACCATTACGATGTTAATTAATTATTGATGTCCTACGTATCTAATTACAGTCTGGTCTCGTCTGCAGGATACGTCCGTATATAATTATATAATAGAAGTCGATCTAGAATTAATTAACCAACTTTAGAAATAAAATAAATGTGATTTTCCTCATAGAATTTAATAAAGAATCTTATGAACGCACTAAACAACTGAGACACGGTTTTTTTGTGAATCAATACGGTATTCAAGATCTTTTAATCCTGAAACTGCTGTTCGTCCTGCACTTGACATACATTGTAAAGTGAACAGAAATAATTGGCTCAAAAGAGGATAAAGGGTTGTGTTAATAGAGATTGTAAAGGAATTTAATGCAGGATAGGTAATAATTTGTTAGTCTCATCATAATGGGCTTTCATGTTTTCTCTTTTATGCAGATTCGCTGCATTCTAACTACTAATCAATAAATAATATTATATAGCTGGTTCGAACGTTTTATTCGTATAATTAATCGACTCCGCACTCTACAGAGTTTTATTACGTCCGCCTAGCGAAGTACCAACTCATTATTTTACCAGGATGAGAAAGTCATCGATTTATACATAACAATCATACAAATATTCAGTGCTTATTTTTAATTTCCTCATTTAATCAGTACATTCAATTATATTGTATGACAAACTTGAAATTGAAACGATAATGTCTGTATAATACTAGTTTCTTTTTTATAAAATAATGATATTAATAGAGAATCAAGTTTCTTTGCTACATCAACTATATAAGCAGAAAAATGTGAGTCCTTCCAACATTTAAACGCGATAACTTACCCGTTTACATTACGCAATTACCGACGTTATACCAAGTCGGAAATAACCAAGAGTGAGAGATTTAATCCATTCTCGTAAGGTAAAAAAAAGTACAAAGGTCTACTCGCTGTAAAAGGAATAATCCCATACAACGTTCTCGAGTTTTCTTTGCCTTTTAATGATTTCCTTTAATCCTTTTAGGCTTCTTTTTTACTGCAAATGACGATTACAGTACTAAAAGCGCCTTTGTGCATTTGATACAAGTAGAAGGAGGGTTTCCTTTATAAAAGAAAAATCGAATTATTATTATCGAAAGTGTCTAACTTACCGACTTTGTAATATCCTTGTAATACGAATATTCTAAAATTTTATATAAGTAAGATATAGAGACATTCATGCAAAATTGAAGAGGATTTAAAAAGTATCCATTTGAAAATGTGAAAGGGAGAAACGAAAGGATAAAAAAAAATGAGTATAAAATTCACGAGAGCAGAATGATCGACACGATTCACTCGCTCTATCTCATCATTTCATGCATAGTAAATGTGAATTTCATTCGTGGACGGTTCTGATAGTGACGTCCGAGCTAGGTGAAGAATTAAAGTGTGGGGATGAGACCACGTCCGGCAAAAAAGGGTGACGAGCACAAATCGCCGTTGCGTAATTTATTTACACAAACCCTCGCCCGTATGAGGAAGAATGGGATTCGAAAGAAAGAGAAGAGAGAGAGAGAGAGAGAGAGAGAGAAAGAGAGACAGATTTAGAATCTATTATAGTATCCAATCACTTTGTTCTTTCTCGCCTTTCTATCATTGACCGAACATCAACAAATTTCAATAGGTATAAAATTAACAGTTCAATTTAATTATAGATTTGATTGCAGTCCTTCTCAACTTTATTATCGACACTCTCAAATTAGAAATCAGCTCGGAAATCAGCGTTCAATGAGTTTTGTGTGACTTTTAACTCAGTGGTCGAGGAACTTAGGAGAACGAGGGTTGACAGAAATAAGGGAGAAGAGAGAGGATGCCAACACGCTTCCCCCGTTTCCCCCAGGAAAGGACGCGTTGGCCCGTGAACTCGGAGATAACGCAAAATTATAGTCTGTGCACTGCTAAGTCCCCACCTCCTCTACCTTTTCAGTTCCCCCTTATCCCTCTCACCTACTCCCTCACCAGAGCTTGGATCATATGACTATTTCCAAATCGCACGTCATGCACAATGCTGACCTTCAATTTATACGCAGAAGGGTTTACGCACACGTTTCATCTCGTAAATAAACCTAATCCGCGCCATAATGTTTCTCCGAGGAAAAGCATTATCTTATACATCATCATCATTATCGGTGACATTATTATCTTGCATAATATGCCTGATGTTGCATTATCGATGCGGAACCATCGGAACATCAATGTTTTCCTTGCTGTGATCGATGTTTTCTTTTTGAAGCTACATCGATGTTTTTTATTCGATGTTGCAACACTAATTCCTAATTATATCGAAATCAGGGATATTTTTTCTGTTTTAGCAATTTCACATGCATGAGACACAAAACTAAAGTCAGTACTTTTTTATTCAGAAGAATATTCATTGTATAAAGAGAAAAATAAAAATAGAAGAGATTCGGACAGGTTTGTTTTCAGAACATGAAGATATCATTTCCAATGTCCGAGGGTCTGTTGTATGGGTGCATCGGGACAATCTAACGTTTCCGTGTGTGCGTACATAGATGGACTGTACACAGTATAATAACCCTGCAGGTAGCATCCCTGGCAGGATTGCGATAAGAACGACCCCAGTGGTCCAAACACCCTCGGTCACTAGTTAGTCCCTCGAGATGACTCAAGTGCCCTCGAGTCTCAGAATGAGGTCGTTCCGTATCCTCAGACGCTCTTTCATTTTATCCTCGAGTCCCTGCCAATGGTCTCAAAGTCGGTTTATTCCTACGGATTTCGTGCTTTGAAACAACTACCAGATAACGAATCGATTTTGGCGCTCAGCTTTGTCTTGTCATCGAACTTGAACAAGTCAAGAGTGGACCAAGTTCTTGAAAAAAAAGTTTGTATTTAGAACAAATTTCTAATACTTTATCTACAAGAACTTAAGAAGATGAAACAAATCCCAATTACATCGAATTACATCGTTCTCTCTAAAACTGACTCTTTTCTCACGATTTTAATCAGTGAAAGTTCACTGAAATTTTCAGTCATCTTCACTAAACTACTAAAAATTTCAGTGACTTTTCACTGATTTCCAGTAGATTTTTTACTGATTAAAATCGTGAGAAAAGAGTCACTGAAAATCAGTGGAATTTGACTGGTAATCAGTTAAATTTCACTGATTCAAGTTTAGAGAGTTTATATTTAAAGATATTTAAAAAGTTATAAATCGACAAATTTATCGTGATAAAGTATTTTGTCCCTTAGTTGGCGAAATGGGATGAGTATTACAAGTTGCTAAACGCTGTACAAGTTTATCAAATAGTAAATCTACCAGTAATCCTCTTTGAGTCTAACTTCTCATTCTTTCTCTCAGCAAAACTCAAGAACTTTCGCTATTCTAAAGGCAGGACCAAGTAGAGCATTAAAGCAAGCTTACAAGGAATGAAGAAAGTTCACTTGTTTCTTTCAAAATCAATTGGGCGATTTGCGATTGGACTTCTTCTATACATCCAGTTTTCAGCAGATTTACACTGGAACTTAGCGGATTTAATTGCTATATAGAACCGAATTTCAACTTCCGCTGTACTCGAAGGAATCTTTCACTTCATTTAATTGTTTCCGGCTTTTAACTTCTTATAAAATCTATACATGACTCTCATCATTCTTTTGGTCATTGGAACGAAACCGGAATAGGAGCAAATAAATTTTGAATTCGAAAACTGAGGGCGAATGTATACGATGCGGTAAAATACGATATTCCTGGAATTTTATCCGCTTCTTGCTTGGTAGACATCCGGTTCAAACTGAAAGGATGATTGCAGATTCGTTGAATAGAAATCCTAGCAATGGATGGTTGAAGGTGTCTACTTTTGCAAACAGACTGCAGATGCGAACGGCGTCACAAGGGGAGTTGTTGATAATAGGAAAATGGTTGGAGATGAACCGCGCAAGTATGTATACCAACGAAGATTTTGCATCTCTCGTACACCTCCAGGCTTTTCAGGCCTCAACGTCCTCGACAGAACGAGGAATACCTAATCGACCTATGAATAATGTCTCTCGCAGGTTTAGGTCTGGGTTTAAGGTCGAAGTTTACCAGTTCTCCTCTTCTTAAGCCACACGTCGTATTGCCTGCTCTCCTTCCCAGTTCAGCATGAGTTTGCCAGAATTTGGAAACTGAAATTCTAATCGGTCCTCGAGGGACTTAATAACTGCGATTCATGTAACCGGTAGTCACATGCAGTATTCGAGCATGGCACGGACTTTATCAAATAGTTTCTGATGAGTTTGATTAAACTGACCTCCATTACTGTCGCCTATCAACTTCAATACTTATTCCTCATAATTATATTTAACATTTGTAATTACTATAATGACAATCTGGAATTTGAGTAACGCTTGGAAAGGAACGAAATTAAATCAGCGAATATTCACGAAAGATAACAAGAGGGTTTCAAAGATTTCAGAAAGTAAAACATCGATGTAAAAAAATAGATCATCGCAAGGAAAACATTGATTGGAACATCAGGAATATTATACAACTCTCTAAACTTGAATCAGTGAAATTTAACTGATTACCAGTCAAATTCCACTAATTTGCAGTGACTTTTTTCTCACGATTTTAATCAGATGAAAATTAGTGGAATTTGACTGATTTAGTTTTAGAGAGAAGATAATAATGTCACTGATAATGGTGCGATGAATAAGAAAAATAAGAGTTAAAGATACTTCAAAGATTGAATTTTCCCCTGAAACTGCGCCGCGTCTGATCATAGCCAGACTCTTACCACTGACGCCCAGTTCGGTTCAGTGAAGCAATGCTGTTGCGATCAGACGCTGATTTTTTACGACTAAACATCTGCCAGAGCATCCAGGGTACTTTAGTGAATTAGATGACGAAAAAATAAGCCACAACTCTCTAAACAATCGGAAGTTATAAAAACTTTGTCTTAACAAAAAGTATAATAAAAATCAGAAAATGATTGATTAATACGTGCATTTTTACTTATTACTTATTGATTATTTCTAATTCTTAGTAATCCGTTTATAAGAGCTGAAACTTTAAAGTCTCTTGAAAAAGATTCTTGGCATTCCCCGAAGCTGACAAGTATTATATGCTTTGATCATCGATGTAATTTATTATAACGACATCGCGACAGACATTAAGGAAAATGGTGGTATGAGATCGAGGAAAGTCGAAGGCTCAACGAGGTACCTAGATGGGCAAAAAGGAGGGTACCAAGAAACTAATTTTCGCGATATTGGTTTTACGAAATTGATTATTGATGTTCTTTCTGGCTGGCGAGGGCATGTAATGGTGTTGGAACACGGACGGTCCTGATTATAGCCTCATTCAGAAATTCAAAACTGTCACGGTACCGTGAAAATATTGACTATCACAGTGGTCTATTTCACTATTTTACCTATTTTACTATCGCATTAAAAATTGTCAGACCTTTTGAATAAATCTCATTTAAAACGTACTCGTCTATCGAATTAACTCTGTAAAGAAAGCGATTCAAACAATTTTACGAAGCTGTGGCTAATGAAGAGATTTTTTCGTATACATGCTTGAATTCAAGCATATTTTGTACATATATATATATATAAAAGTAATTTTATTCAGCTTATGTCTGTAGATATATTTATACATGTATATCCCTCTGCTTCTCCTTTTCCTTTCGTATCCTCAAAGCTCACTTTTCACGCCTCGCGACTTTTCCCCATTTTGAGACTGCAGCCGTCCCATATTTCGCAAGCGTCTAAAGGTGCCGGGTGTCTATTAATAAGCATATACATCCAGCCAGTGGCTCCTTGCGATAAAAGTGATACATGCTACTGGGATAGCATCACAGCTTTCTTCAGCAATGCCTGTGAACGGAGAAAATTCTAGTTTCTTTGAGCCATTGAGGTGTGCTTGAAAATAATATATTATACATAATATATTATATAATTATGACTGAATATGAAGATGACGTCCAATGATAAAAAAGATTAAGGATTTAAAGGTCAACTTCAAATGACTTTCAAATTTACAGTTGCCATTCTCATGTCTTGATGTATTTTCTATTTTCTATCATCTAAAATAATTTCAATGACAGTTGTAGTGGAGAATAATAGTTTATTCAAAAATTACAAAATCAATCTTATTACAATCCTATTCAGCCTTTTCAGCATTTTCAGATGCATCACATGGGAAGACATTGGAGATTTTACTTTGTATAGCTAAGGGAACAGATGCAATTGCACCGATGACTTTTATAACAACACGATTATATGCTTCTAATGTTGAATATTTGATATTCTCCAAATGTGGTAACTGTAACTATAAAGAATAATTTTATGAATTTTTCTGAAATACATTTTCATCTGTAAAGGAACATGACATTAACTATTAATAAGGATTGCGGAAGTCAGATATAAAAATTTGATCTAGGAAGGTCGAAAAAGAAGCTATATTTTAATACTGGCATTAAGAAGTTTTACGTTATCTATATCTGGAATATCTGGAAGTATAGGTGATATAGTAGCCATTATTCTTAAATACAAGTCCTCTGTCTGATCGCAGTCACCCCAAACCCCCTCAGCCGTTGTCCAAGAAACAAGACCAGCCATTACAGCGCTCTTTAAAATAAATGTCCTCCATCTCATGGAACTATGATATCCGGTTTTCGAATGCATTCCTTCCGGACAGTCACACAACTGGGAACAAATATTAATTACAATTACACAGTTTTAAAACTAAAGTTCTTCAAGATTTTCTTCGAAATCAATAACTCGATCCATTTTTTTATAATAACTGGCAATTATAGGATATAATTTCTCGCTCTTGCACTGCTTTTGCTAAAAAGATTCAGGGGGTTCTTAAACAATTTTTAAGTTAAAGGATTTTAAAATGTTTTCAGGGATTTCAAAAGTATGCAAAATAATTAGAAATTTTTTATTATTGTATTGTAACTTGTTATTTAACATCCTACAAAATAGTGAAATTCCTTTCGTAAAATCACTTTATATTCCTTAAAATATTATTAAATCTTTTTAAATTACTCAAAATCCAATCAAATTTCATTGATATCCAATAAAATATCGTAAAATCCCTTAAAATTCAACAAAATATCGTTAAAATCTTTAATATTATTTAAAATCGCATGAAACTTGTTTAAATTTCGTAAAGTTACTTAATATTCCTTAAAATTACTCAGAATCCCATGAAACCTTATGAAATACTTTAAAATTCCTAAAAATCCTATGAAATCTCGCCAAATACCCTTAAATTTCTTTAGATAAAACTGCAATAACTGGTAAAATCTCTTAAAATTTCAAGAAATTCCAATAAATTACATCAATAAAGTCTTTGATATTTTCAAGATGATATATATGCCCTCTAAACATATAAATCATTGAAAAATCAATGAAATTTCTCTAATTCCGAGTCAAATTCCACTGATCCTCAGTAACTCTTTTCTCAAAATTTCAATCAGTTATAAAAAACGACTCTGTAAAGTAATGAAACCTCACTGAAAATTTCAGTGACTTTTCACTGATTCTTAAAGAATTTTCACTGAATGAAATCAATTTTAGAAAATCAATAACGCATAACTTCTATGTTCATGACTCGAGCAATAAGATTATTAATCAATAATATATTATGCTAGTAACTTATTAAAAATAATTTTTAAAAATAAAAAAGAAAAATACATGAAATGAATTATCTATATAACAGAAATAATTAACGGATCTCGTAACATACGAGTGCATCTGACCAACATGACAGCTACTTCAAATAGAACATTGACCCAAATAATATGCATGATTGAGAGATACTGCTGGTAAATAACCTTAACTAAAACTGCTGCGTTTGAAACTAGCATTTCAGAATTTCACTATTGATTGTGCATTTGTGAAATGTGGATAGGTCAATATTCACGTATGAAAGCAGAATATCAATTGGAACTGATATAGAAGGCGCAAATGAAGCTGAACCTTGGGTAAGAGAAATCCCAATACTACGATCTTAGTATAGGTCACGTGCATACATTCATACATATATATGTATATTTCCGACAAGTATTTACAGAGCGCTGAAAGTGTCCTTCATCGAGAGAAACCAATCGATGTATGTCGCTCCATGTGGACAGCTGCTCTCGAGCTAATTTCAGGTAAACGAGACGACATATCGACTCGAATCCCCGGCGGATGTTACCATCATCCACTGTCACTTACTAGAAATGTGTACCAAGGGAATCGGTGATCGAGGATAAATGCAATAAACGAGATATCCTTTGAAATGAACTGCAAAACTAGGATCATCAAAGGAGAGGTTTCAATATGTTGCATTTGAAAAACAAGTATTAGCAAAAACAGACAAATAAAGTCCGGGTTGGAGTGAAATTTTCGGCATTCCAATAATTTCTACAACTTAAACATCTATTGAGAAGATCCGCCATCTCATATTCCGCTTCGCCGAATGCGGTGGAAATTTTATGAATGAGATCAATCGAAATGACAGCATCAATCGGTACTTGATTATATATATTGGGTGGAATTATAATGCAGCAAAGAAAACTCAGTGACCAGGAAAATTTCGATTTATTATATACCTTTGGTGGACAAGTCCTTTCCATATCTTTCCGAGTGCAAACTCGAATAGTTACTGGTCTGACTGTACTGTAAGATGTGCTTTCTGGGCCAGTTTTGGGACATGATTCCATGACCTCTGCACTAACTAATTTCTGTACTTGTTGTGGTCTTACACAATTCTTGAGACTTGACAGGTTAATCGACTTTGCAACATTTCTGATTCCTTGCTTCATCTTTCCGGTTGCTTATTAGTTTACCACATAAAATTCAAATCAGCCAAAATCGAGTAAGGTGTTGTAGAAACCGTTATTTATGTACTCATTAATTTTGTGTTCTAAATATATGGAATATGCAATTCCAAAATTTTGGGTTTTAATTTTTAATATGTTTTGATGCACATTTTGACAGGATAATCGAAACTATATCACCATGACTACCTGTTACAATGTTCAGGTTTTTTTTTAATAATCATGTTTAATCATGTGCCTATTTAATGCTCGATGGCAAATTCGAAGATTTTAATTTTAAGAAATGAAACTTTGAAATTCATATTTGAACTTTTTCCAATCGTTTATATAATTAAACGGTTACAAAATGTGCAGTCCAATCGACCCTTCGTTTATGCTGAAGTCAGATTGATTTGAGATTCGGATTGTGGAAAGGGTTCAGAGAGCCCGATATTAATTTCAATCTGCATAAATCCATAATAATACATTTAGTGCGAGAGAATCTTCTCTGGAATTTCTGATTTATCAAACCGAGATTGCCTGTGACAAGTTCAATTCCTATCCAATGGAATCCAATGGATTCAAAAAATCGTCTTTTCTGCAATGGAGGTTGAAATATAATATTTTCCTGTTCACCTTTGTACTTTTCCTTATTCATCCTCATCGACAGAAGCATAAATGGCACCTTTTAAACTCCTTTATCTTGTCTAATGATAGGAATTAATTAGACGCGCGGTTCTCTGTACTTTGTAATTCAAATTTCCACACTGCGCTATTTAAACCTCTCCTTTTCGCTCTTGAGGATATGACTTTCTCTTCCTGTCAATTCATGTTACAAAGGGTTCAGACCTCCTTAACTTGTAATTCAAATAGCAAACATATTTTGGTTCCATTAATACCAATGAAGCCGACAAACTTGATAATGAGGAAAATTGTTGCAGTGAAGTTGGATAAGATGGTTTAATGCATAATTAATTTAAATAGCAAACTTATTAAAATTTAAACCGATTAGAATGTAGCAAATTAAGTCGCGTCCTACGAGCACGATTATTTGTTTTACTAGCTTCGTACAACTTAAAGTCATTCAAAAGTTCATTCATGTCATTCTTTTAATCTGAACCAGGGGAATTTCGCTGATTCAAATTTAGAGAGCAACTTCGAAAGAACAATACATGCGAGATTTTAAAGACATTTCGTTACATTAGTGAAAAGTAGGTCACTAATTTACTTTAGTGAAAAATTCTACTAATTGTTAGTCATTTTTGACTAAAACTTTAGTGAAAAGTTGAAAACTTACTAATTGAAATAGTGAAATACAACTAATAATTAGTGAAAATTTTCACTAAAGTAAATTGGTGACCTACTTTTCACTAATTCAGATTTAGAGAGTTCTAGGAATTTAAAAAGATTCCAACGAATTTTAAGCGATTTCGAGTGTTTTCGTAAAATTTCCAGGAATTTTAAGAGCACTCAAGAGATTTTTGTGATTTTTAAAAGATTTTATGGAATTTTATGAGATTTCTTGGATTTTAAAGGATATAAAGGTATTTCAAAAAGATTCTGGCAATTTTAAGAGGTTTCTATGACTTCTAAAATATTTTATAGAATTTAAACAATTTTAAAATTTCTCAAGGAATTTTATTGAGTGATTTCAAAAGACTTTTATCAAATTTACCACATTATTCTCTTTAATAAAAACTGTCTCTTTTCGGAAAAATCGTTTAACAAAAATCTTGAAGAGGATTTAAGGTGGAATGTACCGTTCAGTGCCGGACAGCACTCTAATTATTTTCTTCGCTAGGATGCATCGTAGTCTTAACTTCGTAGACTCTTAATTCTTACTAATTGGACGCATTATTTTAGTCTTATTCACCTTCTGTTTTACCACAATGCCGACAGAGCTTGCTCTTTGTCTTCTGCTCTTGGCATGGACCCTTCTGGAACATTTTCTTGTTGCCCCAGCCACTGCTTTTTACTCCTTAATTAATTAGAATTTTCTTATCGGTAATTTACAAAATAATTCCGCACTTCGTAGATTCTGACAGTTTTAATCTTCAAAGGTATTTTTAATTTGATGACTTAATTAACAGATTTTTCATTATCGTTTTTTTTTTAATTATCCTGGCGAAGATTTCAGATAGAAATCCCATTCATATTCTTTTTCATTCTTTATAAAATTAAAAAAAAGAAACGGACACAAAATCCACATGAAATTGCGGTTTTTATATCGGATAGAGAACGAACTCTATCCAAGTCTTATATCTACCTAAACACGTCGAAGGACAGATGTGTTAAGTTCGATATACGATACCGCTATAAGTTTTAGAACATCGTAAATCAGCTCGATATGAGTCTTTGGTTACCCGAAAATCATAAACCCAGAGTACAACATAAAAATATTCTGCATGACGGATTTGACGAATTTTGCGCTGGGGTGCTAACGGAAACGATCCAGTCCTACATGGCTACCAATACTTTCGAGAATTCGTGAACTAGCGGGGTTTGACTGCCGCTTGCGTTCCCATCACATATTGGATAATCCGGAAATCCGTTTATGGGTAGTCGTAAAGTGCCGGGTACGTTACCAGGTGCACACCTCATAAATAATAAGCGATCATCTATATATATACACATATATGTATTGACTAACCATGAACAGAGACGGGATTTGATATAAATTGCAAGAGCTTCGATGAGGGCGACCTACGAAGATGACATAACCAGCTTTACAATGTATAGTTTGTGGTACTAAGTAACAATAAGCTTCATCATATCACTTTAACAATGCGCTTACACCAATCATATGTGATACTTCAATTTGTAAATCTTGCAAGTAACACATTAACTTCAAAATTCTCTAAAATCCCACCACACATTTTGATGAAAAAAAAAACATCCGCTTCTGCGAAGATTTACTTCCCTTAGATTTATTACGTTCTTAGAATTTGCGATGGAAAATAAAGTTTTAATCTAAAAATTCGATTTCTTCATTTTACTAAACAAATATTGAATTTGGAATTTTTTTGCTCTGTAGAATTAATCAATTTTTAAGTAGAATTATGCGTACAGAGCGAAAAAATATCTAGATCAAATATTTTTTAAGTAAAATGAAGATATTCAATTTTGAAGTTGAATTTTGGATTCTTCGTTTTATGCAAAAAGTATCGAAATTAAATATTTTTTCGCTCTGTGTGCAGTTTTACAGTTGAAAAAAGATTAGCGGTACAGAGCGAAAAAATGTTTATCTATAATTTTCGTTGAGTAAAATGGAGAATGGGATTTTGAGTTGTCTACCCTATCCCCCCTCGCCCCAAATATAATATTAAATTTGACTTTGACCTTTCAATTTCATCATCTTGAATTTGATTTATAGATCCATTCGTAAAGCTTGTCCACGTACGTATTTGCAGTTTCACCTTCATTAGGACTCACTAAATTTTTTGTCTCTTGAAATTTCGCCACCTGATCTTGCAAGTCCTTCTCCTTCTTCGTTTTTTTGATTTCCAGAAATTTAGAATTTTTAATAAAATATGAGTGAGGATTATATACATAGGGTTTTAATTGTGACGATAAAGTTGCTGTCATCCCTATCTGACTTCGGTTGTCGTTTTTAAACATATCTTCTATAATATTAAAATTAAAGTTCCTAGCAGGATCTGTTGAAAAAGAGTGATTGCTTTCAAGGTCCCTTTTACTTCTTTCCACTTTGGATATTAACTTATTCTCAAGAGAGGATGACCTACTAAATGTATCCTCCTTTAAAACTTCATCTTCAGACTCAATTCTACCAATATCTTCTATTCGGTGAAAACCAAGCTGGCTTGCATTATTTTTTTCAGTAGTTTGCTTAAACTTAAGGTGAACCAAGTTTGTCTCGAATATGGTTTTAGGTTCGAGGGTCGTATTATTATAAGATTTCAAGAATACATTTTCCCCCGGTCGATACTTCGTTCCATTTCCGTCGCTCGTAGAATCAAACGAGAAGTTGGACGGTGCTGTAATTCCACTGGAATACATTCCCTGTGATTTGGCATCAGGGATATCGGACCCTGTCATCATGTTTTCATCGTAGGAGTCCGTCTTTGAAATCATAAAAGCTTTGGTTACGAGGTCACTTTCCGTAAATCCTTTCACAACGACATGCGAATCAGTAAAAGTTATTTGGTCAGAAGACTCTGTAATCTTTCTAGAGGCTTCCGGGGACTTTGAATACTTTAGCGTTGTAGTATCCATTTGAGTCTTAAACGTCGATTCCAGTAAATGAGAAATCTGTTCCACAACTTTAGTATGCAAAACATTTGACTCTTCGGTCGATTTTTCTTCATTTTTCAAATCATTGGATATTGTAGGACTCATATCAGGTAAAGTGTCTCCAACAGTAGAAAGAGTATAATCTTCACTGGAAAAATTAGTATGCTCTTCTAAATTTCTGATGAGATCTTCTAACGAGTCTTTTTCTTCTCCATCCTTCGAAGATGTATCCTCATCGAGCATTCTAATTAATTCTTCGACCGATTTATCTTCATTTCCTGTAGTTATAGTTTCTCCTAAAATATCACTGAATGCATTCAGTGTTCTTTCAGTCACATTCTCTTCTTTCTCCTGCTCTTGGTCCAGCATTTTTAGAATATCATTCAGAGTGTTTTCATCTTTTTCATTTATTAAATTAGTATTTTCCACAATGGTATCATCCTTACCAACCTTGAATCCTTCCTCAAAATTTGCATCTTCTTCGTCCAGCATATTAACAAGAGTTTCTAATGAATCAATTTCTCCTGTGTTATTTAGAGAAGTGACTTCTTCTTCATCCTCATCTAAAATCTTAAGCAGAGCTTTTATTTCTTCTTCGTCAAAATAACCATTTTGACTAACACTCTTGTCAATTACTTCATTTTCAATAGAAGCATTTAAAATATTTACATTTTCAGTGTATGCTTCAATTAATCGGATAAGATCCTCTATTGTCTCTGGTTTTTCTGAAATTTCCGTAACCATGCTAGATGTATTAAATACTCGTTCACTCTTTTCTTCATTTGTCTCTGTTGTATTACTTTCTTCCATATCTATCATCATTAGAAGATCCTCCAGTGCTTCATCCTCCTCAGATATTTCAGTAACTGAATCTACAGCTTCCAAGGTATCTTCATCGAAAATTTCAAATTTCCTTCTCTCCTGCTCTTCATCCTCATTCAATTCATTTATAAGGTCATCAAGTGATTTTTCTTCCCTTGAGTCAAAATTTAAGTAAACACTTTTTTGCGTCTTCGATTCCTCTTTTTCGTTTTCAAAAGGAAGTTCAACTTTATTTGAAACATGAAATTCATTATTTTTTCTATCCATATAGGCCATTAATTCATCTTTTTCTCGATTCGAAACACTTTTCTGATCTTTCTGTGTCCACGTTTCTGCATCCCTCACTGTTCTCTTTTGCAGTTTTTCCTAAAAACAAATTCTAATAAAATATTATTATTCCCGATTAATTGTGCGTAAAAAGTTGTTCTTTCAAATAATTCAAACATGAGTCGACCGGTACAAATTATTATGAAAACTTTTTCAATTTTTAAGTGAAGAAAAAGAGAAGAAAAAAATGTATTTTTCTTTTTGTATTTTTAGTACCTAAGATAGTTGTTGTGAGTTGAAAAAAAAAACCGATGAGACCAATGTTTTTCTTTGTGCCCATTATATCTGAGAAATATTTTGTGCTTGAAAAATAGCGATACTAGAGATAAAAGGTTTATATTTCATGCAGTAAACATACCCATACTCGTTTCCTGAGGTCGATAGAGTCGGAATGCGCAGTCAAAGGACACGATGTTTCTTCAAATTTGGAAAGGTGCTTCAATCTGTTGATATAAAAGAAAATTCAAATATTTGAAAAATTCCTGAATTTTCCTACGAAGCAGTCAGATTGGAAGTTTTCACTTATTCGTATGGAAATTAGGGACAATATTAACAATAATAATATTAATAGTTAATTATCCGTGATAAAATATTATAGGATTAGCATCTAATTCAAATATTTTTTAAGTAAAATAAAAATATTGAGTTTTGAAGTCAGATTTTGAATTCTTCGTTTTATGCAAAAAATATCGAAACTAAATATTTTTTCGCTCTGTAGCGCTAATCTTTTTTCAATTATAAGACTGCATACAGAGCGAAAAAATAATTAATTTCGATACTTTTTGCATAAAACGAAGAATTAAAAATCTAACTTCAAAATTGAATATTTTCATTTTACTTAAAAAATATTTTAATTAGATATTTTCTCGCTCTGTACGCATAATTCAAGATAAAAATTGATTAATTCTACAGAGGGAAACATTCCAAATTTAATATTTGTTATATGTAAAAAGAAGTAATCGGATTTTTAGATTAGAACTTGGCTCCAATACCCCTAATGTCAATACATATAATTGAAAGTACTAAAGTTTTTAGAAGCATTCTACATTTTTACAATCAGAATTCTTTATTTCGTTTTCAAGTCAAAGTCTAAGAGTCGGCGGCAAATTTCGTATTTCAATTAAAGTTAAGCAGGCTAGAAGGAGCTATCGACCGTGACTTCTTCCGCTTCCTTTTGACAAATTAGCTTTTGAATTATTAACGAAGCCGCTCAAAGAAAGTTTAAGGTGGATTTCAGATACATACATAGTTCATATATCTGTAATAATCAATATTTTTATTCTTTTTTCAAAAACTACATTGAAAATCAATTTAATTCACTTGTCAAATGTATAATGCAAGAGCCCTGTATAAAGGATTCAATGTTTAACTGAAAATTTATCAATATCTGAATCCTTCGTCTATATTTCTGATTATGAATTTGATATTAACAATATCTGAAAATGTGATATTAAGGGCGTTGGACCAAAATTTTAAGCTCAAAATTCCATTCTCCATTTATTCAACTAAAATTATAGAGAAATATTTTTTTGCTCTGTAGCACTAATATTTTTTCAAACATAAGACTGCGTACAGAGCGAAACAGTTTCGATACTTTGTGTATAAAACGAAGAATTCAAAACCTGACTTCAAAATTCAATATTTTCATTTTACTTAAAAAATATTTGAATTAAGTATTTTCTCGCTCTGTACTCATAATTTTAGTTAAAAATTGATTAATTCTACAGAGGGAAAAAATTCCAATTTTAATATTTGTTAATATGTACCATAAATATTATTATATTTATACAATAAGGTGAACTAACCTGTCAAGAAAATAAATGTTTGATACCAATAATTTTCTTTTATTAAGGTCCACAACTTCCACTTCAATTGGTATACAAGCTTCAATAAGAATTCTTGTAAGGTACTCAAACTTTTCCGTCAAATTCATTCTTTGTCTGTAAAAATCCCGAAGTAGTAAAAGCCTCAACCAGTCAGACTTAGGGACACGAAAAGGTAATACATTTCCAGTGGTTTTAAATTCCCTGGTCATCATCGGGATCAAAGAGACGTCATCGTCTATTATATTTAACGCTGCTACGTATTTTTCCAATTCCTTCATTTCGAACTTTGTTTGGTCTTTGTACTCTTGGAAATTATTTTCTGAAAACGGTGAAACTAAGCGGAATGAGTATATTAAGAATCATAGAAGTTTTATAAATGGAATATTATTATTACTCAAGCTTGGATAAAGTATAGTCAAAATTTGATCATTTGAACAAATATTTAATGAAATTAAATTCTTCTAAAAACGATAAAATTAAGTCATTTCAAAATGAAAAATTTCCAAATTCATTATTATCTAATTGAATTATTATTTATCTTATTTAATTCAAGTTTAATGAAATATACTTAATTTAATTAAGTACTCACCATTACTCGAAAAAGTAAAAAGTGGTAGGAGAAGCACAATTAAAAGTAACATCTTCCCTGATCAAACTGACAATGCCGACTAAAGAACTAATGCAGAATCGCTATTGTAATAAGAGCGTTCAAATTGTACGCAGTGTTTGCAAAATTTTCGCTTCACGTGTCACATGGCAATATTCTCACAGAACGCCGTTGGAATGAATATTAATATGCTTTATAATTTATTAATAAATTATAATATCATGTTAAATATTGCCGTCCTATGTACAGTTATATGTAAGCCAAAATTACAAACAACGACATTTTGAGCACGAGATATAAAAATCCCTCTCACCCCTTACACATAAAATATCTTTTATAAAATACACAATTTCAGATGTTTTTCGCAATACAGACTTAACTTCTGCTCATAATGAGGATGTGGAAAGATCACATAAATAATATTTCAGAGGGACTGGTTTATACATGGGGGATAAACTCGTAATCAGTGGTAGAAAGAAGTAAATAATCCCAGAAATGGTGGATAAGTTCAGGTATAGAAAAAAATAGCCAATATAGCGGGTTATAGAATTTCCCACGGGCAGAAACCGATGCCTAAGCACAAAAAATAGCATAGTCGGCTCTTTGCACCAAGTAGCAGGTATCCAATCTCATGCAATATTTTTCAAAAAGATACTGAACAATTTTTTACTATAAAGGAAAGAAATAAGAACGGCTCTTTCCTACCATCCAATATTTCTTTATTTTTTGCGAGATCTCGCAAAAGGGTGTTGCGGATTGCCATATGACATTTTTTTCTTTTCATTTTCTAAAATTATTTTCTTAATTGGACGAATATGCGCGAGTACGAAAATGTCCCAAGTGCGCAAACATACTTCATTTCATACACAAATATTATTATTATAATAGTGATGTTTCACGTACTCGACTACGTATTTTTGTTGTTCCAGTGTATATATATATATATATATATATATATTTATTATATGTATGTGGACATCCGCAAGAAACAGGGTCTTTGTCTAAATAGAAACATTTTCAAAGGCTGAAAGCTTGAACCGAAAAAAATAATTTCAAGAAAATAACATATATAAGAAACATTAGAACTTAAATCCAACACCCTTAAAGTTAGCCAGTGCCTTAAGCGTCATATTTTTTCTTTGACTCACTTTCTGGCGGATATCTACATGTACATATGTATATATATTTATATATATATATATATTTATTTAATTATAATTATAAAAATTATACGTCGAACTTCTAGATTACAATTACAAAGTAACTACATACATATTTATAATCGCGACAGAAACGGCTCTGTTTTCCTATCCTTTGGCATTCATTTACACTGTCGAATTTGGGTTGAAATTAATATACGGCCTCCTCTTTCTCGCACACAACCAAAAGCTTAAAATTCGCGATTTTCCCTACATTGAGATTTTCTTCGTCACTGTACATAATTATTATATTTTCTATAAAAAAAACTCATTAACATTACATACAAAATTTGTACGAAACATGTTATATCGAATCATAATTCCCAGGGAAAATCGTAAATTCTATCATATCGTTAAACGAGAAACCCTTGCTAAGTATAATTGAAATATAATGTTCGAAGAGCAGAGAACCAAAATCCGATACACACATCATTCTTTACATTACTATCGATGACAAGGTTTCTTTTGTTAGACAAAATAAATAATTCGAATGAATTAATAAATTCATTAAAGTATCTATCACGTCCACCGGGAAAATAGATCAGAATAAAAATTAAATCCTTTACTTCCTTTCTTGTAAAAGAAATACTTGTACGTGACTTCTCTATAACCCATGCCATTAATTTTAATCTAACTGAGCCGATGTAATAAATCCATTCGCGATACAAACACATCACAAATGCAATCACAATGAATCAAATGAATTGAAGCGTTCTCTGCGACAGAACAATATCTCGATTTACAGTTTTCATCACTTACATAATTCACGTGAAATATAAGAAAACAAATTACTTCTAAAAAGTGAATACATAACGCACTGTTGCAGAGCACGACTCAATTTTGCGAAAACTGCTCACCTCACTTATACATGTGTACATACATACATATGATTATTTACATAATTTGGCTGTTTTAAAAATGCATCTTTGAAAAATCAATAGGAACTTCTGAAAATTTAAAGAGATGACACCAATTTCTTAAAAAATGAAAATAACTATTTGAGATTTTTGTAACAATACCACATTAAGAATTGATAGCTTTTTTCGCTATCATAAAATTTTATTATACATTTGTATAACAGTGCCTTTTATACCTTTTATTTGCAATTCAAGAAATTAATACTAAACGATTACAATTCCCATCGAATTCACCTCATAATAATTTTTTTGAAATTATCCGTATGTATGGATATACATTACTTCTATTAGTTTTAACGTTTGTTTGTTATAAGTTTTTTTTTTGTTTATTATATTTTCGCTTTTTCTAACTAATGATGTTTAAATCGTGATAATGAGAATTACAAGGTTTTCAAGATTTTTCACATTAGTGGATAAGCTTTTAAAGATTCAATGTTTATGAAAAATGTTCATCCTATTTTCCCATTTCCTTTTTCAAAGCCTTTAATCCCCAATCTATTTTTTAAATCTCTTTTAACTCCCCTTTTTCCAATCTCTCTTCGAATCACATTTTCAAAGCTCGTTTTGAACTTTCTCACCTTTCCAAAATGAAAAATATTAGATTTAAATTTAAAAAAATGTAAGTTACTGATAAATAATGTAAAACATGAATTCTTTAGTAAAATAATGTGTAGAAAATCTGAAAAGATTATAACTATCATTATCATAATTAGTTTAAACATCAGCAACCCATATAGAGAGAGCTAAACGCACGGAATGTCCGTGCGAATAGATTTGGCCATATTTATTGCCGTATTTGCATTTGGAATACAACTCAGAAGTTTTAGGTCAAAATAGATACATTTCCTAGTTAAATTTGAATAAAACTTTATTTGAAAAGAATAGATTTTTCGAGGATGCGTTTTAAGACCTCCAGCCCTCTTTAACAACATAATTTCTTAACATAATGATAACTAATTATGATTTTTGCTGCAATAAGGTATAGACAATTACCATATTCGTACAATGCAAACATTGTTTAGAACGTGTAAGATTACAAAACGTTGTATATATGCTTAATCTCTGCATATTGCAATGTTTATTTAAATTTGTTTAACTCTAGGTTTGTATTTTTTACTTAGATATTTGTTTGTTTCGTTTAGTTTATTTTCAACCCTGAGAACTACGATTCTACTGCCACGGCGAATCTGCGCTTTCAAAAATACTTTGAGAAAGACTAGGCATAATTCAACAGAAGTGAAAAACGTCTCATCAATCATGGGAAACTTCTCCATAATTATGCGCATTAAAGAAGACTTATTTTCTCTTCTTCAGCGGTATTTATTCACATCGTGTTCGTACAGGCCATTGACAATAATGACTATTATTAGATTATTAATTAAAGTAAATTCTGGGTAACATTTGATTGAAAAATACTACATATACTTTTGAAGCGCATCACATGCAAGGGTAACATAAAGAAGGTGGATGCGCAATTGTATTTCCATAAACACGCGTTATCGTAAATAATAACACGAATATCACAGTTCAATAGAGAAGCCTTCGCGACTTCGAGTAGGAGAGGAGAAAAAAATGAGGAAAGGAGAAAAGTACCTACAGAAGTTTAGGGAAGCAGAAAAGATGAAATAACAAGTCTGCATTCAGAATTCCAAAACAATAGAGTTAAGGGGGTCAAATTCCAGTGTTAACCTCCACTTTCGATCATTTCATTTTACTTAACAAATATTGTAATAACATTTTTATTCTCTCTGTAATAGGAACTTGAACCCAACACCTTTAAATGATAATGTTAACAAATAGTGTGTACAAAATTTTAATTTAATTCTTTTTATTATTTGAAGTATTTTAGGTCCATCCTACTGAATACAGCTTCATTATTTACTTTAACCACATTTACAGAATATGTCTATTAGTTACAAATTTCAAAATTTGATTGGTAAAAAGAGATTTTGCAAGTTGAATTGCTCTTTAAAAAGCAATCTAAAAAATGCTGAGACGCTGATTTATCTCAGTGAGATTCCGTTAGCAATTAATTTTCCAGGAAAAATCTGAAAACTCCCTTTTAGAGAAATATATCACTAAATTTAGGTGACTTTCTTTGCCATCTTGTAACTTGAATGTTTATATAAAAGTTGTTAGTCAAACAAGTTGTTGAAAAAATGAAAACAAACTATCCAGATCTTCTAACGCGCCACCCTATAAAGCGAAATTCGCCGTGGCTCAACAGCCATCTTATTTCGATAAAACTTACTATATCATGAAATTGGGCCGTCATTCAAGCACAATAGTCTAACAAGAGCAAAGAAATCACAATAATGACATATGTTAGAAACATACAAGTAAAAGGAAGGTATAAAACAAAAAGTCGATTGTAACTCACAATAAAGAACTGAAAAAAATTAAAAAAAAAAAAAGATCTCACTTTTCATACAATTGGCAAGTTCATGGCGGTCTGGCAAAAATGCTTACATAAAAAAATATATCAAGATTTCAGGGCGAACCTTTCTTTTGGGCAATATTCGTTAGTTGTGATTGAGATTGCATTGCACTCTACACAATGACGGCCCTAGACCAAGTTACTATCTAAGTTTATTCTCTTTTCTCCTCAAGCTCTGCGATTAACAAGAAACAAACGCTTTATAATTTGAAAATAACTTTTTCAAGATCTTAAAAATATTTTTAAATGACAGTGTAATTCGTTTATACAGACTGTCTGAAATCTGAAAGTAAACAATTTATAATATTTTGTAATAGTTTACTTTAAAAATAGTTTGAAAAAAAAGCGTTTTTATATTAGTCGCAAGGCCTCTCTTTTGGTCTTTCTAGTAGACATGACTATTATTTATATTAGTAATATTACTTTGTAGTTATCCGAAAGTCTCAAAAACTATCGGATTGAAAGCGGTCCTCGTAACAATAATAACTAGATAATAAAGATCCCTGAATGTATTTCCTCCGGTTATATTGCTTGTGGCACACGTGAACAATTCTTCGCTTTTCTTAACTTCACAGCAATTCTGTTTGAGGTTCGATTTATACGAAATTCCAAGCGTACCTTGTATAGTTTCCCCTAAACTTTTCCCTCTCTTTCGCGTAATTTTTCTTTTTTCTTCCTGTTCCCTCCATTCAAAGGCACGATTCGGTGGTTTTAATTCTACAAAAATAATGATTATATTCCGATTTCTAAATAATTGAAATCGAAAAGCAAATGATTATAAACCTTTTTTAAAAAGTCATTGCCTTTGTACAAATATATAAACTAAGAGATTTTATTTGATAAAAGCTCGATAGTTCTTTTCACTTCTTTCGATGATTTGAAATTAGCTACAAGAGCTAAAATAGATTAAGACTAAAAAGCGAATTCAGTGACTGTAAAAAACATGCCACCGTTTGAGAAATTAATTTATCACCGAATCGTGCCACAGAGGCGCGATTTAGCGGACTAATTAAATCCAGCTGATTGCAAACACCTTCGATAGCAGATTAAAAATTATTCCCACTCATCGGTAACCAGCTGCTTCAAGCATTTCAACAAAAAGTTTGTTCATTGGCACTTTGCCGGTTCGATAGACACTGGACCAAAATCTTCTGACGATACCATCAGCTTGTCTGAGGCCAGGCATAATTAGGAACATATTCTGCGTAGTACGCAAAGCTTGACCAGGACGCACTGCAGCTATACAATCCGATAAAGAGTTGAGGATACTATCTCGGAAACGGTAGAGTGCCTGGGGCTCATCCAGCCTCGCGTCACTGTTTGCCAGGATCAAAGCTTTCAGAATGTAATACTCCTCTCGTGCCAGTCCTAATCTTTGCACCCTTTCGACAATCTGTACACACTGAAAAAATGTAAAGCATTAAGTGTCAGTTCAAAGTGATTCTGGCATAATTAAAATTCTTATTGCAAAACTTTTTAAAGAAACTAGTACGTAAAGTTCCTTATAATGGTAAAATATGAAGAGTTAAATTCATCATTCAAGAATTTTAAACTCCCATTCGTAATTATGAAACAAACAAATATGATTAATCAAATTAAAATAGTGAAATAAACTTACGTGCGTGTAAAGATCAATACAATGGCACTCGCGTGCAAGTTTTTCGTCAAGGATAAAGTCTTGAGCGAACCTAAGTTTTCCCGTATTAGGTACACTTCTCCAAGCAAGACTAAACGTCAAAATTTCCGCCCACGTACTCTGCAAAAGGCGCATCTGGTCGTTTAACGCTAAACTACTGAATCCTGGTATTTGTTTTGCCCAACCTTAAATTCAAGTAAAAATTTAGTAATGGAAAAAAATACTTAGACAATTGCACATCTCCAGAAATGAACTACCCTTATAAAATACATACCAATAATTCCAACTAACTCTCGATCATATAGGTCAGACAATTGTCCTAGAACTCGTTGATCCGTGTCTAGACTAAGAGAAAGGCTCGAAACCTGCAGCATGTCCGGCTCGCAAGCTATCAATGCCTCCACCATCTTATTGTCTACAAGAAAAAACACATATTAATCTATATTTATGCACATTTCTTAAAAGTTATTCAGAATATTTTAAGTAAACACTTTCAAAATCTGACAAAATTCGATCATTTTTTGTTTTTATGATTTCTATTAACAAAAAATACGCTCTCCACGCCCATATTAAACAAAATATGTATTTGTATATTATAGAGTGAATTTCTCCTAATTTGTCGAGGTAATGCTGTGTTCACGAAAGCTCACTTACTTATTGCTTCCACAGAGCCTGCTGATGTTACGTTAGCTTGAAACATTAAACAAAAAGTTTATTTTATGCATTTCATACTTTATTCATTAATCATGCTAATGAAAGAATATTTGGTAATTGAAATTATTCAAAAGAACAGATCCATTTTAGATTTCGCAGTTTTTACACTTGTTGCAGAATCGGTTGGGAACGAAATATATTTTTTTTAGAGGAAATTAGCCGACACGTATTTTTCCGTTTTGAAAAGAAAGTGCCTTCCACGAAGTTATGAGTATGTATTTGAATCATGAAGTGTGTTTATCAAGCAAACACACGTTTTCTTTCAACTCCTATAACCTTAGACCTAATTGAAATATTTAAGTTTTCTTTCCACATTCTGCGAAAGTTTATCATCACCTTTCGAAGTGTACAAACAAATTTAAAAACATTAAAAATTAACAAACCATTTTTATAACTAAGATTAAAAAAAACTTAAATACTTCAATTAGATCAAAAGTTGTAGATGGTGACGTACATAATATTATCTAATGCTTCAGGAAGAAAAGCAAAATATATAAATTTGATTACCTTCTAATGTCGTAGTTTTTCCTGGAACATATGGATCAGTAGCTCTTCTATATTTCTGCCTTCCGCCCCTGACTCGATCCAATCTTACACCCTCCTTCAGCATTCCTTGTCTCAAGCATTTTTGAAATCTGCAGGCTTGGCACGCTTTTCTCCTACGTTTGTTAATTTCGCACTCGCCATTCGCTGGGCATGTGTACTCAATGTTTCCTGTAAAATTACTAGCTACTTTATCATTATATTCACGGCCCTTCACCAGATATTACTGAGATCACTTGCGCTTCAGTTGATCATTGTTTAGATTTAAAATATGTAATATCACTTTTTTTGATTTAAACTACTAAAAACCAAATAGTTTTATAATTTGTAAAATGTATAAGAGTTTCTCAATACTATCTGGAAGATCTACCGAAGAGTTAAAATTAAACAGATTAAAAATAAGTTTCTTTTACCTTGTATCGTTCTTTTGAAGAAAGCCTTACACGCTTCACAGGACGCAACACCATAATGAAAACCACTTGCAACGTCGCCACAGACTAGACACAGTCTTCTAGGCATCATGTCTTCCTCTTTGGCACCATCCTACGTGCAGAAAGAAATTAAAATTACAATTTGTTTTAAGTAATTTGTAACCCAAAGGGTGATCTATTCATTCCATGGCTTTTTCAGGTTCCCAGATCCTCTAAAAACCAATAAATAAAACTGCAAGTTATTTAAAAGTTGATAATAGTAATAAACAATCAATCATTCTACATTGAAAGACACGTGACGATAAGAGAGCCACAATTATTCGATTTTCAAACGATACTAACAATTAAATAACTTTTGAGTTGAAAAACAATTTCTCAATTAGATAACATTATTTTAGCTTTTAGTACTGGTAAAGTTTAAAGCTCTCATGAATAATATATATCTTACTCGAGGTAATTTAGATTTCCAAGTTTTACAAATTAATCTTTTTGCTCCGGGGTGGGCCAAGGTAAAATAGTTTCGGATTCCTGGGTCCCACCTCGGAGCCAAAGGATTAAATATTATATTTACTAACTTTTCAGAAAGTCTAATGAATGAATGAATGAATGAGTTTGAAAATTGAAAACCTAAACTAAAATCGTAAAATACATTTAAAAATGCATATATGTGTATGTATATATACATTATCTTATCCTAAAAAAACATTTTTTTTTAATGATTGAATTTTTATAATTACCTCTGAATTTCCCAATGGTTGAGTTGTTGAAGAACAATGATGCATTTCTGGACTACCAGGACTTCCGCCACCACCGCCATAATCCGGCATATCCATTTTTGTACAAATTCCCTACAGAATAAAACAAAAATTTTATATCAACAATTTTAAACTGAAAACCTGAAGAATTAAACAATAATCTTAAATTAAGTACGCAAGTACAAATTAACTACAATTATAAGAAATTACAAAAATGCAGTATTTTGGAAATGGATTTTTAATTATTACCTCTTGATGTTGAAGAGTAGTTGATGGTGAACAGACCTGATGATAACTCTGCGTGGGAGTACTAGGATTTTCAATCTCTTGTTTAATATTGGGCATCGTCCTGTTCCCAAGCATACTCTCTACAGATGTACCAGACATCATACAAACCTACGCAAATCAGAAAAACGAAATTTTAAAATAAGAAACTGGCTTAATGGAAGAGAAATGGAAGGGGAAATAAAAATAAAGAAATAACGGCAATAAGAGACGATGAAGTAAGAGAGAGAAAGAGAGACAAAGGCTCGCTGCAAATCCAATTGCACATTTTTTCCGCCAACTATTTTTAAACGTGGGTAACGCATAACAATTTTTAGAATTCAACTCTTCTTACTCAGAATACAATATTAGGGTAGCCGCAAAACTTAATTTTTAAAATTCCCTGACTTTCTCTGACTTTTATACATTAAAAATTTAAAACTTTTCATTTTCCCTGTCCAATTAATATTTAAGCCTCAAGAATCTGAATTTTAATATAAAAGTTTTTCAGTCATAATAAAAATAAAAATTAGTTGACATCGATTGAAGTGCCTTAATTAACAGAAAAAAAAGAAAATAATTAGTTAAAGCTGTTACAAAAATTAAAATAAGTCTAGGGCTTTCCAGAGGATGAAATTTAAATGCATTTAATACTTAATTAGAATTAATTTAATTAGAGTTAAACATTTTTGAAAGGGGTCTTCCTGTCTAGAATGCAGAGTGCATGTAGAAATGGTAGCCATTATTATCAATTGTAATAATACAGCACAGCGGTCTTATTTGGATCAGGGGGCAATTTAAATCACGATAAACTAATTGGCAAACTGTGTCATCTGCGCAAAGTGCTTTTACACTTTATACACTTTATACGATACATATTACGTTGAAGCAGGTCAATATTAATAAAAAGATATTAAAGACACCTGAAAAGATTTTTAAATATTTAAAGGGATTTCAAGAGGTTTCCCAGATGTTTTAAAAATATTGATCGAAAGTTGTGAAGAGATTTCAGAAAATTTGAAGCGAATCTAAATTATTAATATATAATGATTTCAAGGGGAACCTCACCAAATTTAGGTAAATTTATACGAATTCAAGGACAGGTGATAATTACCATAAAACCAAATTTAGTTTTTTTAACTTTCCGCTCGTAATAATAAATATATTATATTTTTTTCTGCTAAAGCAAGGCCATTTACCATTTTGTTGTCCATATTTTCAAACATTAAATATTTTGTACTCCCAGTTGACAATCGATTTGAAATTCATCATGTAATTATTCTGGAGAAAATTCCAAGAAACTTTTAAAATCAAATAACTTTCTCAAATGTAATGGAAATGTAATGTGTCAAAATACAAAATTAATATTATTTAAATAAACTCTTCATTTTCAAAATCCACCAGTAATACTGTTTACATACTTTACATACTATTTTGGGCTTAATGATACCTGTAAAAGTTATGTTGCAAAAAAAATCCTAGAGTGAAGACTTTCACGATTTACAAATCACAAACAAAGAATAGAATTAAGTACCTAATCTGAATTGAGTATATGTGGAACGATAGAAATCCCAAAACGAAATCGAACTAATCGAACGAAATCGAAGGCAAAGAGAGAAAGTAACGGCGAAAGCATTGCGTAAGCTTTCCCCTCAAACTTCTCCTTCTCGTCTCTCGGTCTCATAAAGTGACGGCCATTAGGAGAACGGAGATGGAGCTGATGGATAGAATGGGGAGAGACAGTGGGTGGTAGTAGGAGGGGAACGACGAGTCAACTATTTGGTTAGCCTTGAACTTGACTTTTCATAGAGCTCACAGCCGCGATCCCGAAGGCCGCCGCGACGCGCCGTCGCAATTTTAGACGCCGAGCTTTGGCGAAAACGACCGACAAGGCACAGAATCGTCCGTTGCCGCCGACCTTGGCACTCCAATGTTTCAGCACTGGAGATACATTTTTATAAAATTTTCGAAAAAATTCCAAATTCATTGAGTTTACGAAAAATTCTACAAAATAAAGCGAAATTTCATCACTTTTATGCGCTTAAATCGAAATACCATTTCGAAGTACTATGTTGGTGTAAGTTGGAGCTAAGTTCTAAACTAAAAATTCGATTTCTTCATTTTACTCAACAAATATTAAATTTAGAATTTTTTACCTCTATGAAGAATTAACCAATTTTTAACTAGAATTATGCGTACAGAGCGAAAAAATATTTAATTCAAATATTTTTTAAGTAATATGAAAGTATTCAATCTTGAAGTTTATAGATTTTGAATTCTTCGTTTTATGCAAAAAATATCGAAATTAAGTATTTTTTCGCTCTGTACGCAGTCTTATATTTAAAAAAAGATTAGCTCTACAGAGAGAAAAAAATATTGATCTATAATTTTCGTTGAGTAAAATGGAGAATGGAATTTGGAGCTTAACACTTGGGTCCAACGCTCTTAAGACCATTTTAAGACCAAAAATGATCTCGTTTTAAGATGTAGAGGAAAGTAAACCAGTCAGCCTTAAACCAGGGTCTAATTTTAGTTTTAGAGTAAACTCTGTGTATAACTTTACTTAAGCCTATACTTTGACTTAAATTAATCCGGTTAAAAAATTAATTTCATTTCTGTAAGGTAGAAGGCAATAATAGTAGATCCCTGGAATAATTGTAGGGTTGGAGTTGGAGTCGACTCTCTATTTCCGGTTACTATTCCAACTTGTCTATATGAAGTGCTACATGGTTTACAAAACTTTTCGACCAACTATTATTTTATTGGGAAATGTCCGGATTTCAAGTTAACATTTAAAAAATTATCTATTGATAAATACTTGTTGTTTACAACCTAAGAAATTTATTGTGATAAAATTAAACATGTCAAGTCTAATTGCAGTAAGAAGACTACGGTTTAAGAAGACTCAGTGACTAAACTTAAGACGCTTAATTGGTTTAAACGTAAAAATAACTTTATTTAATCCAAGAACTTATTATAAATTCAGCTACTCCTATTTTTAAAAGATTATTTTAACTATGTAAGATTTCTTTCGGATTAAATAAAAAAAACAGGAAAATTTGATGTTTATTTAAAAGTCTTATATAAATGAAGTATTTTGAAAGACTTTTAATTCTTTTATACTTCCTCGAATTGCAAGGTTTCCTATATACGTAATAACACAAACTTGCAATAATAAATTCATAACGACAAAAGCACAGACATACACATGCATGCCTTCAGAAAGTTAGGAGCAAGAAAAAATATTAATAAATCAGTTAGACCACTCAATGCAAGCTTTGTTCATACTTTTACATACTTATAATACAAAAGCCTTTGTAGACTGAAATGTGATTTACTTAATTAATATTTGATATTAAATAAATAAGCCTGTTAATATCAAGTCCTTGAGAGCAAAAAGAAATATGTACTTGGGTAACGACCGATAAGATTTTTATCTGGTTTGATCAGACTTTAAAACACTTGCTTTCATAGTCTTTTTTTTGCAAATAAAGTTTATATAATTTAATAAAAAATAATTGTATAATATATTTTAGTATCGCTCCATATTTCAAACAAGAAAATTGAATTATAATAAGACGGTAAAGCCTGTCTTAACCGATTTCTTAAAAAAGGTAATGTTCGAAAATGGTTCAAACTTTTCTTCAATATATAAGCTACATAATTACTTTTCTAAGGAATAAAAGGAGTATTTTTCAATTTTAAATTACGTCACCTTAATGATGACTTCATTTAATTACCTTAAACTTCTATTAAGTGTAAAATAGGGAGTAAAATCCACAAACTACATAAAAACGTGTTATCTTACGAAAATTTACAATAATCGTATTGGCCGGGCTCCCGAGCTAAGGAGCTCGATATTTTTTGCCCTGACGACCCTGAGTAAGTCTATATACCTCCAAAACCCATGTAGTCTGGTCGATCAGTTTTTACGAGTTACATTTACATACATACTTCACGAACTACGTCAATGTACACTGTACAATATTGCAAAGTAAAATACACACTGGCTTAATCCAAAGAAAATAAAATTTCCGATGGTGGAATATTAATTTCTGAAACTGGAAAATTGCGGAGAATTTTATTTTTCGGGATTTTGCAGTCATCCACAATTAAATCACAAATACAGGATTGAGGGCTCCTAAATACTATTATTTTTTTAATAATGGGCTAGTTGATATTATTTGTCAACGCGTGTGACAAAGAGTGCGGCCGGAATGGCGATGAAAGGGGTAGGAATCGATTTGCGACAAGGCTGTTTCTAAATCACGGTCAAGGTCAATACCTTGAAGAACTTTAGCAGCAAAACCACGTCTTGCCAAGTTCAGCACCATTATGTCTATCATCTGTTTCAGAATTCACCCAAATAACTTCCCTTAATTCACTAAAATTCAGTTGAATAGCTACACCATGAATTCACTTAGAAGATTTGATTAAAAAAATGAGCTAGCTTTAAAAATCTCGATTGCTTAGTAGACAAAAAGAACTGTCAAACCTAAAATTGTAACCCGATTTGTTTATCGTGGATCGTTCCAGACCCATGCATTTTTTAGGAAATGTTTGCATTTTCGGAAGGTGGGTGTGTTTATCACTAAAAATAAAATATTTGTTCAAATTTTTTTGCAATCTTTATGGTGTGCCCTTAAAGGAGAAGTATTCAAGAGTGGACAGTAGTAATTTTACCAGATTGTTTTTTTTATTGATAATTGAGCGTTTTAACATACCTTGGACCTGAAAAGACGCACGATAGACAAATAAGGTGGTAAAAAAAGCAATAAACTGATCGGGTTAATTTAAGAGAGAATCAACATTGCATTAAGCTGTATCTAATCGAACTCAAATTCCCGGTCACTTTCCAACAGCTTTTTCCTAGTGAATTTTTTATTTTTCAGTTTAGAGGTACTATTATTATTATTATTAATATCAGCATCTACAGATCCTGATATTTCTGACGCGTCCTGATCCTTCTATTTATTTTATTGTTGTTTGTTTGTACATTATGAAACATACCTTAATTATTTCCTCTTAGGTAAAAATAGAGAATTTTAAGTCTGTCATTACGGGAACTCACCTGCAACAAATAAAAAAAATTCTATTAGCACAAAAAGCCTAAAATAGGATGAGCCTTATTATCCTGGGCCTTTAGTCTTAAGGGGATGTCATTACTCGGAAAGGTCATTTTTTGCAATGTTTTTACTCTTTTATTCCTTAAAGTATTTTTGTATATATATTTACTTTCAACTAAATTTCGGTCAGTATTTATATTTCAATTAAAAATGAATTTAAGATTAATTTAGAAGTATTTAAAAGAGTTTAAAATATTTCAAAACAGTTCAAATTAAATTTAAGATCAATTCAGAAGAATTCACTAGAAGAATTTAAAAGAATATCTGATTAGCTATAATAGCTAAAGCTCACCCCTCAATAAATCTAATATTAATAATTTAAGTGATTGTTTTCAAATTGAATTAAGAGAGCCTCGATGTCTTATTTTTTTTCTTTAATTTGTCGTAGGAGATATCTCAAGTTCGCAATTTCGATAATTCAACAACTTTATCTTATCTCTCATTTCACATATTATCCTTAAAACACGATCGTCTGAAAATTCAATATGCATAGAGGAATTTTTTATATCAATATTTGCTAAAATTAGTCTCACTATTTCCTACTTGATGTTGGAGGGAATTTAAGGAGATTATATGATATGCACACCCATAAACTTTCACCGCAAAATAACCTATCATTAACGCATATAATCAGGATATACATAACAATAAAGTATCGCTCGCACGCTTGAAGAAACAGGTTTGAATTTGTCTAGTACATAATACTAACTAGCCAAAGTTTCAACCACTTCAGATTGCGTTATTTTACTACTTAATATTAATAAAATGTAATAATTTAATTCTTGTGAAAAAAAGTGCAAAACAAATAATTTTACCCAGATGAATGTGTATATAAAGCTGAGTTTTAAAATTTAGACTGTATTTTTATAATTTCAGTATGAATTTTATTAGAATTTGACCCAATTGTCCCTATTAAATTTGATCAATTTTTATTTAAAAGTCGATAAATTACAAGAAAAATATTATATTTTAAACAGAGAGTTCATAATGAAATAAAAAAAGAAACAAATCAAAAATTTACCTAAAAATTTGAATATTTATATTAATATTTCGTAAGTATATGGTATTATTATTATTCATTAGGCGAAATCCTGATATAATATTATTGATCATCAGTGTGGGATTTGTAAAATGTAAAGTGAAAGGAGTATGTAAATGTATAAGAAATTTAACTTTATAATTTTATTGAAATTTGAAAAAATTCGAAAATTAGAAGATGCAGCTAAGATATTGAGTACTTAATCAAAAAAAGGATCTGAGATTTGTTGCCCTCTTATTGAAATAAAAATACATTTTTTCTAAGATGTAGATTTTGACTTTACCGTCGAGGTCGAAAAACACGTGATCGTAAAAATCATAAAAAATAATATACATAAAACAAAATAAAGGCTGACGCCACAATTTGATTAATAAACTCAGTCTGCACAATATGATAACAGCAGGTGTTTGAAGGAGCATTAAAATGTTGGATGGAAATTTAGACAAGCATACATTGTCGAAGGTTAGGGCTGACCCAGCGAACAAACATGACGTCAGCGACGTCTCACGGCCTTAAACTTGGCCCCCACCTTACTCATGGTTTAAACAACTTCATCTCCCCACCCTTTTAGAGTTTACACCCACTCACTCACTTACTTATTACTCCCACTACATTCGGTAGATTACATATATATATTTTTTAGAATAGAGATATATACACATATATCTGATTCAGACTTGAATAATATCAAGCGAGTTTTATTTTGTGATAAAACGTCTGTTTTCAACGGAAATTCTTGTAATAAACGTTGCCCAACGATTCTTTATTGCTATGTTAAACCATCAAAGCTTATAACGAAATATTGCTTTGGTCCGTTGAACCTTATGCCTTGAAGGAAAATTTTGTTCACAACAAATGTACCTCAAATTCTATTTTTCCTATTAAAAACATCAGCAGAATGTAAAAAAATTCGAGGCGGATTCAAAAGAGCTCAAGCTGACTTTAATAACTGTCAGAATAATTCAAGATTAATTAAATAGAATTCCAAATAGTTCAAAAGCCTTTCAGATATTCAGATTGTGTTAAACAAATTTCGAGAGAGTTGAAAATAATTTGATTTTTTGAATTTTCATATTCCCTAATTTTTAAGTTTCCAAATAACGTATAATAATAATAATAATAATTTTTATTTCATCGAAATGTTGCACCACCTATTTTTGTAATTTATATACTATTATTTATTTTTATATTTATATTATAAAACTAGGCAATCTACTTCCGTCTACATGAAACGAAGGTAGATCGCCTCTAGTTTTAGCGAAAAATATTTAATATTGCGAACATAAAGTTGACGAAATTAAATTCGCTCTTATGACAATTTATTACCACATGCCCTTAAGGGCATGTATTACTTACCCGATCCCTACCTTACCGACATTTTTTTCTCTGTAACGCTACGTCTACATTTTAAAAAAAATTTTAAGACCAGACAAACATACATTAGCATATTTTCTTCAATTTTATAAATTTTCAACTTGATATCTTTATAAATGTAGACGTAAGCGTTACAGAGAAAAAAATGTCGGTAAGGTAGGGATCGGGTAAGTAATACATGCCCTTAATTTGAAAATAAGTTTTTGAATAAATTTAAGTGAAAAATATATTTTCAAGATTTGACTGGACATAATAAATTAAATACAAGTATTTTAAATGTGTTTAATTCGAAACATCGCTTAATTTGATGCCACCACAAAAAAAAATTGAAATCGTGCGCGAAGCGTGCAGCACTATTGCACTAATAAATCTCAAAAAGAAGAGGTTGTTCGAGCTGTCTGTGTTAGTACCAATGTGAAGGCCATCTTTGTACGTGCATTCAAAGCGAAGGTCTTACTTCTTACTTCTCTTTAATTCACTCTTGTCATCTTTAACACACGTGACTACGTAATCTTCAGATACAGGACCGTATTTACAAGAAAAGTACCCCTGGTATCCCTGGCAGATTCTAATGATCTTAATATATTCCAAGTTTTACTGAAAAAATGAAGTTTGTGTGGAATTGTCACCACAATCAATTAATACCAAATCAACCAAGTTCGATTCTAACTCTGGGATATATTATGAATATACATCTCAATTAAGACGAGTGAAAAGAAAATAAAAGTCTTTTTTCTTATCCACGAACAAACAACTTTAATATGATAGTAGGGGTGGTTTGATTGGTTCACATGCGTAAAAGGCAATATTTTAAAATAAAATCGATCGGAGCAGTTTCGCCTCTACGAGAAATAACAAACACTATTTGCTCGTTTCAATTAAAAACTTTATTGGGGTAAATTATCCTTGAAATTACCATATTTAGGGGGGTGTTTTACCCTTTTAAACTGCTTGTTCGCAAATGAGAAAAAACACGTGTTATACATATACCAAGATCATCAAAATCGACGAAAGACACCTGGGGTACATTCCATATTAAAAAAAAATATAAAATACTTTCTGCTGCATCTGAATAAAGCAATATTATTTTATCTGCGCTAAATTGATTGAACCGCTCGAAAGTTGAGAAAATTATTGTAATTATAATGTGTATCTAAATATTTTCTAAGATTAGATGGAACCTGGTTTATAAGTTAGCTCCGTATTTTTCTTTATTTCACGTTTCACTAATGGATCGATTTGGCTTTTCAGGCGACATGATATGAATAGAAAGAAATGAAAGTAGTTTTGAAGGTGTATTTGTAATTTCATTACATATCACAACTTATTTTCTACTAGCATTTCAATATCCATTTATTATTCTAATTTTAGAATATCAGAAAAGATATAGAAAAAATATTCAATAAGTGAACGACCCGAAGATATATCAAATCAATAAAAAACAAAAGTATAAAAACATAGACTTGGTCAACTGAATTTTAGAGCATATCTCTAACAGATATTATTTCCTAAATCCCACTGCCTTCTTAAAAATAACTTTTTACGAATAAAGACTCGATTGTAAAGTCGTTTATTAAGAAATGCCTTGATCCTCGCGGATTATAAAAAGAGTATTGAAAGTATTATTGAGAATTCCTGTAGCTTGCTCAAACCGTCCTCTGGTTTTTAAAGTGTGGGCCTATTTATCTAATCTGCAAATATTTTTAATTTCAAAAATAATAAGCATAAAAATAACGACGAAATTAATAAATAAAAAAAAACAAATTCGCTTTAGAGGTTTCCTTATATACTTTTTTTTTTGTTTCTTTATATATTTTTATTAATTCTCAAAGATTTAAAGTATTTTCAAAAGATTTTCTATGATTTCAGAATATTATTGAAAAGTTCTGTAACGCGTTTTAAAGCATTTTCCGGTCATGCGGCCCACGAGGCTGAAACTTTTGTTTTTAAAAAACAACAATGTTAGAAATGTTTTCAATTTAAATATACTTTAAAAGGAATTTGAATGTATGTACTGAATAATACTGAAAAAAACTAGATGTACTAAATGAACATCAGCGAGAAAATTCGTATGTGCTATTTGTGTTTCCATATCTTGTCTGTGACGATTTATGACGGATACGAGATACGAGATATACCGTCAGTTAAGTTCAAGATCGCATTGCCAAGGCCAGCATCATCAACCGATCCAATCGTTCGATAATGAAGTATGTATATCGATAAGAAGCGCACATACCGTGTTCTACCGTCAACGATTGTGCTTTGACTTACGTCGTCAATTACGTAATAATATCGACACGTGCGTACATTTTTCTTTGCATACATTGATGTGAATTGTGCAGAATGTGTAATGTGCATACACTTCGTATACACGGAGAAAAAACATTAATTTAATTCGATTTCGAGCTCAAAATTAAGATAACTATCCCAGTTTTGACCACCCAAGGTTCCATTCGATTTTGTCATTTCGCTTCTTAAATGATAAATTAATTATTTGACCTCTCTTCACAAAAACCAAAATCGTCGTGGGAATATTTTCTTTCAGTGCAGAAAGAGCTATAACAATTCGCGCCATGTGAAAATATTTCAAACATAATATTCATTTAACACCATTTTTTACAAGCACTGTCTAAAATTTATGTTGTAAAAATTTACAATACATATTTACTTCATGTATAATTTTGATAATTTATCCCTAATGTTGATCCATGTCATTCACTTTAAAGTAGTGATTATTACAATTTGTTAAACATCCAGAACAAATTGTCACTATTATAAAAAAGTTAATTAAAAACACACATTTCAAAAAATTAAAGCTAAAATTAATTTTCCGCACCACTCCCCAAAAAAACATATTGGATTTGACCATTTTGAGACTCTAAGAGGCTTATTAACTTGAGTAGAGGCGACAAAATAAAATTTTCAAGGTCCCTCAGCCTATCTTCCAAAATAGACAAAGTTTTCAAGCTAATTTAAGTATTCAACAATTTTTTAAAAGTACTCTCGCCCTCTTAGTAAAAAAACTTCTTAAATTGGAAACACACAGATAATATAAATACCCTTTGATTGACATCAAAGTTTCCGTTATCGGTTACTGAAGAAAATTCAATTAAAAATTAGTTGAATTTCTGCAAAAATAGAATGATTTTTATAATCGTAACAAGATCAAAGAGGAATGTAGCTATATATGTACGAATAGTTAAAAGAGAGGATATGCGCATAGATTCAATTAAGTCAAGTCAGTCCGATAACTGTCAGAATAGTTCCAAGTACCGAACCAAAAGCAACGAAATTGGCAGTACCTGGCAGTACATATTAGAGTAATGGGTACAATGGTTGGCCACCCCTCAACGATTAACCATTTAGCTTAAAAATACACAAATAAATAATAATTGTATTCACAAATAAATCTACACATTAATAAACAGTTCAAGATAATTCTCAAACAACCCTCCGCTATTTATTATAAGTTTTAATTGTCACTATTTCTTAATTTAAAGTTGCCAATAATTGTCAAAGATGGCCAATCACTATACCAACTGACCTATTTTATGTAACCTACATAAAATGGAATATAGAAGCTTCGAAACGCTTAACCCGATTTTTTTATCGTGGGTCGTTTCAAACCCACGAATTTTTTCTGTAAATGTCCACATTTTCGGGAGGTGGGTGTGGTTATGACTAAAAATAAAATATTTCTTTAAATTTTTTTGTAATCTTTATGCAGTGCCCTTAAAGAAGAAGTGCTCAAGAGTGTACAGGAATTTTGCCAGATTTTTTTATTGATAATAGAGCGTTTTAACATGACTTGGGTCTGAAACAACCCACGATATGCAAATAAGTTGCCAAAAAAAAGAAAAAAAACGATAAACTGATCGGGTTAAAATTCAGACGCCATAATGATCAAGTGGAAAGTAAACAAAAGCATAGAAAATAAAACTGCTCGTCTCCAGTTCAAGCTTTTGTATTATTTATGAACTTTAATTTCAAGAATTTTTTAAAAAGCTCTGAAAAATAGAACGAGTGCAAATATATTAATTCTTATCAAAACGTAATCATTATTAATATTTATCGCGAGATTATTACATAAATAATTTTTACGAGTTGTGGTAAAAAATGTATTACATAATCCAATGGGCACGGGTTCTCCAAAGTAAATTTTTGTTTGCTTATAGATTGAAAAGAATTGCATTCTAACAACATTTTGGTATTGGTATCGAAAGGTACGCAAATCTAAGCAAGTACTTTATACAATAACTAAACAATCAATACTGTAAACTGAGAATTTTTCAGTAACAATGAAATATTGTTAGTCATATCACTAAAATGATTGCGTCTTTCAACACAGTATAATTCATTTGAATAATTAGAATCAGTTTCTAGTATTATTCTGATAAGTATTTACGACGTATATTTGAAAACATAACATAAACCGCTTCATAAATCAGATAATGGAGTTTGCAATGTTTTTCCGGTCAACTCAGAAACTCAGTTTCTATTTACGAAGCTTTCACTGCTTAATTATTTAAAAAGGTGAACTGAAAAATTAAGACACTCCAACTGCACCGGTTGTTTATAGGTTGTAACTTGTACAGAGTAACTAATATCAAATCTGTACTCAACTTTAAAAAATTATTTTTTTAATTAACTTCGGATTTGTTAGATTTGATGAAGTGATTAGATTTTTGGCACCTACCACATCGTACATCCAGGCATCCATGTTCGTATCATACATAACAGTACACTTGAAGAATCTTTTGACACTTTGCAGTTTTGCATTCACTGATTGTGCTCTGAAAACACGCGCACGTACCGAGAATATCCTATGTTTGGCACATAGTTCAAAACAAAAGGGAACAGAAGTGAGAAGAAAGTGAAAAGTATATAGAAAGAAAGATACGAAAGAAGAAGAAAAGGAAATGCGAATCGACGAATGGAAAATTGCGAGTGCACTCTTGTCTGTACAGAGTAGATGTTGATCGTTTAGCAAGTCGCGCGCGACTGTGCGAAGTGGTACGATTGTCAGTCAGCTTGCCGCCAGGGGCGTAAAACCAAGCCTTTGGTCCTGATTAATTAATTTTCAGATTTGTGCCTAACAGTATTTTTTGTGTTGATTAAAAATAATTCCATAATGGAATGAGAAAAAACAAACGGTTAAGACTTCTATATACAGGTAACGGAATTATTACAGAATTAAAAGAAATTAAAAGAATTCAAGGGAAGTCACGAAAATTCAAAGGAATTCAAAGCGATTTGAAAGAACTTCAAAGAAATAAAAAGATTTCATGTTTTTGTAAAAAATTTCTATGAGATATCACAAGAATTGCAAAACTGTCATAGGTTTTCTCTAGATTCAATAAGATTCAATTGGATTTTAATAAAATTTCAAGGGATGTTAACAACTTTCACGCAATTTTATGCGTTTTCTTCGATTATTTTAAGAGATTTCAAAAGTTTTTAAAATCATTTTAAGGAGTTAAAAGCGATTTGAAAATAATTTCAAAGTACTCAAAGAACCCCCTGCCGAAATTTCCAAACCTGGTGCAAAACCCTGTCTCTGGTTTGAAATCCCCGATGAAGAATCCGTCGGAGGAACTCAAAAAATAGAGAAACTAATATACAATTTTTGCAAAAGTAATTAATATTTTTTAAAGTTTTTCTTTTTGTTCACGATGGAAAAATAGTAATTTTAAGGTAGTGGACGCGTATAGTATAGACTACTTTTGAGCACTTCCCTGGAGGCTTATGCAATCCCTTAGCAAGTCCAGAAAGGCTCCTCGGCCTCTTTTACCAGAGACGGACTTTAAATCCTAAGTACATATACATTAACCGATTTCAATGTTTAAAAAGTCTTTTTGTTGTGAAATGACAACTATTTTTCACTATAGAGATGAATATAGTGGTAGACTGATGTGGAGATGTAAAGAAACAGCGAGATGTGATTATATACAAACTGAAGATTTGGTAGTCCACTGATGGAGGGAGCAAAGCTGACAGCATGAGTATAAAGGGTTCTAGCCTATAGGCATTATAGGGTAGACCATGTAGACTGAAGAGTTAGTGTTAGAGCAGACGGAAAAGCGGGTGGGGGTCGACCTCCGGTGGCCTTGAACTTGAATGCCGTCGTTTTTGCGCACAGCCATCGTCGGCTGTCCAAAAACAACTACTAGTCCACAGACTTACGAATTTCAGCGAAATTTCCTCTCTTGCAAATAAAGAACACAAGCTAAATACATAGTTATCAAAACTTTCGGTTTTAGATGCTTATCGCAACTTTGATGCTGGAAAATAGTTTCACTGAAGACCATACTATCGTAACTAATTTGCAACAAGGTAGACGCATACGTAATAGAATATGTGCTACATACAGCAATGTTACGTGAAACAATTAAAATATTATTATAGTACCTCGCTTGCTATGGAACGCAACTCACAGAGTAAAAGGTAAAATATTATGCAGACTCGCTCGAAACCTGGATCTCATGAGATGTCAATGTCTTTCAGAAAAAGAAATACATGCAACAAAGAAGGCCTTGAAATCTTTAGGACTCGAGACGCTCCCAAATAGTGTGCAAGTGTCCACCAAATTAGAAACACCTTCTCAGGTGGCATCGAGGACACTTTTTTACGCGAGGATGAGATTTGTTCTGAGTATCACTCTCGATAGAACTGCAGCACTACATTTTCCTAATTTCCAAAATAAGATCGAATAACTTTCAATTAAATTAAAATAACTCAAAAATAAATTCACTCTTAAATATACGAATCATTTTCCAATTTTACAGAAACTCTTGTCTAGGTCCCTGAATTCTCCATAAAGTAATCAACAAGTTGGAACAATTTATAAACCAGAATAATCTTAACGTATAAGCCGTTGCCTGGGTTAATCGAAGTTCAGTAGGCGTAGTTCAAATATTTTCGGAACGCCTACACATTTTGCAATATACATGCATCAAGGAAAATTTGCAAAACAACACTGCTTTCAATATATATAATTATATTGATAGTCATATTTATCTTTTAAATCCAATGTTATTTTGAAATTCACAAGCCTTGCATGTTCGCGAAAAAAGAAAACTCCTGGGTTTCAACGCTCAGTGACGACCAAAATGGAAAGAAATAGAAGTCCCAAAAATTTATAAAATTCGCTAAGTATCATATTTTCGTTAAAATGTGACGTATATTTATATCAGACATTACGTATTTCGCGTATGAATCACGCGACTAAAAATAATTTTCACTCGAGAAGCAGACATATCTTAAGTACATACGTACTTTCCGTAAAAGATTACAAAATTCGTCAAATTTTATATCAGGTATCAGTGGTCACTATTTCATTATATCTATTTAAGTAATATAGAATATATGTAATATCAAAACAGCTACCTCTCAAGTTTAGACTTGTGGCCTATTTGATTTTGCTTCAGTGTTATTCAACGCATGTTTAAAAAATGACATGAAGAACTTAAAACATATGCAGATATTGTTATAAGCTTCATTTGCATAAAAGATAAGGGGTATGCAACTCGCAATATTTTTGGTGAATCGAAACTTGAGAGTGTAAAGTATTTTTAGATTTCCATGTGTAGAGAGTACGTGCCAAGAGGATCCAGTATGTATAGTAGCTAGATATCACCCGGGTTGAGGTAGGCAGACTATGACAACCAGATCGATACGACACTCACTTTCAGAGGCTTCCAATACATGTTTGCCAGATATCCAAACGTAGACTTGAATTTAAGTCGTAAGCACCGAATTGCCTCACTTGGAGTAACGCCCTTGTCAAGAGATATTCAATAAAAAGCTCATTTATCATCTAACAATTACTAACAATAAGTAGTAATCAATCATTCTATCCATTCGATATCGTTTTTCAATTTACTTCAAAAATGTAAAATACACTCAGAATTGTGTGTTCGCCTGTTTTGTATTATGTATAAAAATATCAATAACTTTCGAAATAATAAACATTTTTTAAAATTTTTTGGGGTCATTTTAAAGGTAAATTTCTCGACAACTTTAAATCCTCGCACACTGGAACTGTACAATTGTAACAATAAGTTTCTCAGATTGTACAGAAATTTATCTTTAAAATGAGCAAAAAAAAATTTTTCAATGTTCATCATTTCCAAAGTTATTGACAAAAGCAATCTTTGATATAATTAAATTTGAAAGAACTTAAAAGATAATTGCAAAACAGGTGAACTCAGAATTGTGACCGGTAGTGTATATTAAGAGAAAATTAGTTAAATAAATCGCGTTAATTTCCTTTCTACTTTTAGACACTTGTTTCAACTGATAAGAAAATGGACAGGCTATAGGACAGAAAAAAAAAACCTTGACACTGTCAAATTTCCCTCGTCGATTTCTCCTAGACCCGAAAGTTTGAGGACTGGCAACCACCCTTAAACTCTGATTTTAAATATACTCTGGAGTCTATGAAGCTACTTTTTGTGTTCCCACTCTAAAAATGTCGATGTTTATCCCTCCTCCCTCCTTTCCACTTACAGTTTACTGAAAAATACTATAAGCTTCTTAAATATTAAATGTTTTTATTCCTTAATTGACGGATAGAATTCTGGCAGACTCAGACATATTTCGCTGTGTAACTTGCATTAAAATATTATTGGTTCTAATTAACGGATACAAGAGACAGACAAAGCCGGATTAAGTCCACCATGGAACTTAAACTAGTGACACTCTTGACTCTGTCTCAATTGTCTAATAAAAGCCGGAAAGACGTGGAGTTCGCGAGAATTCAAATTGAAATCGCTCAAGAACCGAATACAAATTGATAAGAACGACAGCGACTTTAATTTGGTATGTCATCAGTTTCTGTTCGCTATTTTAAATAGGCAGTTTGCAAATTCTTAAACCTTTAAAAAACTCTCATTTGATTTAACAAACATTATTATAATGAAAAATATTTTTGCTCTGCAGTCAAATACGAATGTGTCTACAGAGTAAAAAGTGAAAGTGAAATGAAGAAACCCTTGAACAATGTGGTCAAAATAAATTTGGACTTTGGTGACAATACTTGGGAATTCTTGACTAAATGAAAATAAATAATAGCACTGATAAGTAGTACTAATGTTTCTGAGTGTTCTGAAGAAAATTTTGAACCAACAACCAATAAACTAATAATGAAAAACATCTAGGTCGCCTTGATCTTATGAAATATACCTATGTACTTACCATACACTGAAAACTTGCAAAACTATGGAAGTACGGTCTGACATTTCAGAAATCACCTTTGCTCCATTTTACAAGTTACAACTTCGGCCCTGCAATCAGCTGGATGCGAATTTTGGAAGCGCGCGCACCAACTTATAGAACACAATGACTGATTCAGTCAGTGAAAGTGAATCAGTAGCTCTTTGACTCTGACATCTAGTACTCTGCACTGATTAAAAATCTAAATGTTAGAAGGAAAAATGATTTCATTAGGGACGGCGGACTTGGCACAAATAAATGGATGCGACAATAACCCATATCATGCTAGATTCCTATACACAAGAATTGGTAACAAAGATGGCGATGGTGAAATTAGCGCATTAGAAATCGCTCCTCCACAAACTTTGCCTTTAATAAAGTAATAAAATAAAATGTCTTCAGAAATGGTTTCTTCACTGTACTCACCTTGAAATATATGTTAATGAAATTTTCCTCTTCAATACAAAGAGAGACACTTGTTTACAGTTGAAATTAACAATTATAGGAAACAATGTCCAAATCTGCAGTCCACTACAAGCAGAAATTTCGAAATCACTCATTTCACTCTTGTTGACGGTACGGTAGTGTACCTAGAGTAGTGGCGACATCATACGGAGCGCGCGATTCTTAAATGTTATCGAATAAACTGCTCGTGACATCTTTTAGCTCACGAAGAAACTACATACTATTGAAGCATTCTGCAATACCAACAAGCAATAACTAGCTAGGTAGCTACTGCGCTTGCGTTGTAAGAAGTCTGCCATTGGCTGTAATTTGGCGCGCGATTTAAAATTTAAATAAATGAAGTCAATTTTAAATCGCGCGCCAAATTACGGCCAATGGTAAAATTCTACCAACATAAGCATATTAATTCATTATTTTGTACTTTCTTTTGCTCTAAAGTGCAAACTTAATTATAGAAATTAAATTTCTAAGTTACATGAGTTTCGGTAAAATATTGATAAAAAATTTCGCATTTTTATTGAAATTTTCAACAGCTCATTATTACGTCTAACACTTAAAAACATGTGGTAATTACCATATCAACAAATTCAGCACAACCGGGTTTTTTTGTTTGTTTTTACTTAAAATAAAAAATAATAGTGCACAAACGTCCTTATTCACGTCCTTTACTCTGCGCACTATGTATTATTTTTTTTTTTTGAACAAGTAAAAATTGTGGAAAAAAATCCGGGTAACAGAAATTTGCTCATATATAATAATTATCACATGCTACATACTCTTAGGAGCTGTTTATATTTCTTCAGTATCAAACTTTTTCTTAGACGAGTTCCAAAAGCAGTTAAATTTAATTTTAATATACATATTTTTAAACAAAAATTATCGTTTAATTACGGTAACTTAACAAAAAGTAAAGCGGTGATACAAAATAAGATATTTACAAACTCAGACAAATTTTGCATTAAACATCGATTGTGTGCGTAGAAGATTCGCAATTTACTTCACTTAGAGTAATTTGTAATTTTTAAAAACAGGAGTTTTTCTATAAGATCGAGACATTACAATGTCCTTTTATATTAAAGTTACTAAAATGTTCAAATGTGCACTTTTATGTAAACTCCCCAACACATTATTTATAAATATATCTTGTTTAATTTAAATTCGAATACGAATCTACACTTTCAAAATTTCACAAGTTACGCGACTTTGATCCCATGATTCATAACTTGAACTACTTGGAACAAACATCCTTGCATAAGAATGTTTACATAATCTTTCCGGATTTACTACTACACATCCGTTTATAGGTTTACAGAAGTACGCCATATCAGACGGTAAAATTAAAATGTGAGGTTGTTGTTTCATAAAGGCATAATTTTTCCAAAGATGAGTGTCTATGTTCACCTCCTCAGCTGGTGGATAAAGTGGGTAAAAGCAAGCTTGCGACAAAATATGATTGGCTAATCTGCTTAATTTACCCATTCTGAAGGCATTTCTGGAAAAAGTGGAAAATATTTTAATATTTGTTATTAATTCTCTATCATTTAATCTATTTATTAACAGCAATCGTACATCTAAGGCACATTCTTTAGTGATCTTGATCCCTAGCTTTAGATGAAATTGAAAAGCTTTAAAGTATAGAAATAAACTCAATACGTACGAACTCAATTCCTCGTTTCCAAGATGTTTGAGAATATCGACGGCAGATATTCCTATTGTCAGGCCTTCGATGTTCAGCATACACGGATCTGGCATAGAATGGAGATTTGGATTTTGCAAAGACCTGGGCAAATAATATTGCGGAGTTGGATAAACTGGTTCATGGTGAGCATCTCGATACGAAGGAACAATCACCACTTGAGTACATTTCCTGCAAATAATTATATTACACTGTTACAAACTACAATTTCTTCTAAATACGAGTGTATCAAGTGAGCCTCTGCGCTACATCAGCGTCATTTTCCTTACTGGCCCACCATTAGTAAATTGTATCTTACCCTTTCAGACTTTCCATTATGGTGCGGATTGTTTTCTCGAACATATCCTGATAACTTCGCTGATGCAGGCCGGATGCAATTTGTGGATGCGTAAATTCAACGAAAGGTCCAATCAGTATTAAAACATGAGGTTCTTCCTCCTTTATTCGATCCAGCAGATTAACCAGAGGTTCGTAACTCAAATCGTCGATCGAAGTGTACGGCCCAGCCGCAATCATTATGTTAATATCATTTTTTAGTCTAGGAGGATCTGAAGGTGGAGCATATCCACTGTAAAAAATGTTCTTCGCCTCCAGAAGGTTTCCTGTTAAATTTGTACCTTCAATTGCTATCGTCTGACCAGGAAAAATTGAATATTCTTGAACATTATTTAAATTCACAGGCACAGCACTCGACTTGATTTTCATGCCTCCAATTGGATCACGGTAAGGAAAGATACCTTCCAATTCAGTGGAAGCTTTGTTAAGTTTTCCCAGCATGTCGCAGCGAATTCGACCCCAGGTCACGAAATTTGATTGAAAAATGGTTTTCACGTCTGACGTACATACTAACTTATCATCCTGGATTTTTCTCCAGTTTTTGCAAATTTCTTTTCCCAATTTCATACAAGCGACTGCTCGTTGAGCGGCTGCATCGGTGATTACATCAAACATGTATCTTGCATCGCTTGGAACGTGGGGATCATCAGTTCGATTTATAGGTATACAAAAATGCTTATCGCTTTTCCATGATTTTCGTTTCTCACCATAGCAAACCAAAACTTTGCCAGGTCCTGATCTTACGGAGGAGCGACTTGGCGTACTTCTGTACATAAAAGGGATAATCATAGATAAAGTTTCTCATATTTATATTTTATATACATAAAATTTAAACTGATTAGAACCTACGGTATTTGGAACTGACATTTTTAGAATTGATTTTTAGGACATTCTTGGGCCTTATATTTTCGACCTCATATGATTGGGACTTATGGTTTTAAGCCCTATATTTGAGGACTTGATTTAAATTAAGAAAACTTTTAAAATAAATAGTTGACTCTCAAACTAAAAATTTCTTTCATTTAATTAGAAGATTAATTTAAATAAAAATAGCTGCAACTTACGGAGAGAGGCTTGATCTACCTTCCACAGCAAAGATTTTGTTTTCTGGTCCCGAGCTTCCAAATTCCGGACTTCTTAGTCTCTTAGTCTGCTTAAAAATAAAAATAACATTTATGTAGAAAAGAAAATAAGCATATATTAAGATGTGCAGTGTAATGTCACAAATCGAAGTTTAAGCATAATAATGATCTATTTTCGAAATATATACATAATTGTTTATTCTTAATAAAGGAATAGATCACATCAGTTTTTTAACTTGAGAAATATTGATGTTATTTTATATTTTTTCACTATACAATATGGAATATTGCAATTTGAACGGATTTTTTTTGTCCAAAAAGAAATTCCTAATGTATATTTTTAAAAACTGATATGACCCATTCCATTGAACAATTGTAATTTAATATTGTTTCACTACATAAAAAATTAATCTAAACGTCGTATTTTGCAGAACGTTCCAAAACGGGCTGTCATAGACGAGTGTGTATCTAGTCACGAAACTAAATAAAACGTGCACCAAATGCATACTCGTCTATGAAATTGCCTCTGTTCTTCAAAAGGAACGTTAAATGACAATTTTGGTAGTCTTCTAAACGTATAAGATACTCACTCTTCAAAGGTCTTACAAACAAATTAAATTGATAAAAACTTTTTTTTTTTAATTACCAGATATTGCCAAATAGAATAATTATTTTATATTATTTTATACATTTAATCAAAGCTTTTCTATCTTTAGAAAAATGAAAGATTTTTCAATTTGTTTGACAGACTCTTCGATGAATGAAAATTTTAATAATGTTGAAGTGTTGCTTTTTCCGAACGTGCTTAATGAGTGTGGATCTAGTCACAACTTGATTGACTGTGCACTAGACCATCACTCACTCGGCACATACAGGTGACTTCCGGTTTCCCTTGCAGCTCCTTTTCTAGATGATTTTTTCTTCAGAGTGGTGTTCATAAGCTTATCGGTCTGCTATGGTTAATTATTTATTCTTTAAAAGCACGCTTTGTTTTCATATCTCATTATCGTAGACTCAGTGAACAGTAGTGACATAACTTATAAATCGAGCATTTGTTCATTTCTTAAACCATTTCTAAAACTGAACGTAGAATGCAGCAATTTTAAGTTCAAAAATTCAATGACGTACATTTACAAGCTATTCAGTTGCTGAATCGATACAAAAAGTTTGATTGGAAAATGTGTCATTTGAGCCGCATTTATTTCACCTTTAGACGGTAATTTATTTCTTTTTTGGACTTAATTTAGTCTAAATGATTTAATTAAGAAAATCTGGGGACATGACAGGAAGTAGAACCACAAAAACTCTTCCCCTACTTCAAGAATTCTCAACTTCCACATCTGACGAGAGAAGAAAGGACATCCACGTAATGTATGACCAGCATTGTTCGAAAGGGTTTAAGGGGACAACGAAAAACGAGAGGGAGAAGTACAACTTGTGTTCCAGAATCCAGATTACGGAGGTTTTCAAGCTGATTCTCGTAAACCCCACCAGTATTTTGCCAGTATCTCGTCTTCGCCCCCTTTACCGTCTATCTGCCTTTCTCTTATTCTTGACGTCCCTAATTCCGCCTCTCCCCCAATCACCGCCTCACACGGTTCATTCTCCATCAGGGGGGACACCGTGAGAAATAACGTTGAACTTCTACCCAGTTTACCAGTTACTCGTATTTACTCGTCTTCCAATGAGACTATGTATTCTCAGGATTTATGCAGCAGCCAGCAGCCCATCAGTAGTCCATACAACTAAGATGTGACGAATATTGATTCCCTTCAATTGGCCTATGCGTTGTGACTACTTGTCGAGTAAGAGCTGTTCTCAAACTGCTGAGGAAATAAGAGACAGAACGATAGAGGGAGGAGGGGGCAGAGAATATTGGGCAGCCGGTTGTTGTTCAATTGCACTTAATTGGTTATAATACAGCGAACAAGGAACTGTCTGAATCGTAAAATCAACTGAGGGAATTCTCGAAAATCCACGTCTGATTGAATTATATATTCAATCCTGAATAAGGTCTTTTACGAGAATATAATATTCTCAAAGCAAGACCGATGCCATGAAGAAAGGCTACTATATAATCAAAGAAATAAATTCCCGGTTTGATAATTTTTTTTCTGGCCATTGGCACTGAAAAATTCAAACTTTCATGAATAAACAATTAAGTATTTGAATTGAAGAAATCAATTGAATTTTAAGTGCACGACAAATTTCAAAATTTCAAAGGATCTCAAGAGATCTTAATGAAAGCAATTCTAAAAATCTTGAAGTTTCAAATTTGAAATTTAACTATTTAATAGATTTGGGTGAAAAATCATTCTCTTTGAAGTTTTTAATTTAAAACCCTAAAAATTTCCACAATTTCGATTTTAATTAGGACAATAATGAATATTTAAATTTGAACTTATTCTTATGAAATATTTTTAATTTGCAATTAAAAAAAGAAATAAAGGATGGTTGTTTATGATAATAGAAAAGTTATAGCTTGGAATTTCAACAGCTTTTCAGTATCGATTACGTCAGTAGCTTGGTCTCAGATTTTTAATCTTGCCTGAGCCTTAGCTCAAAGAGACCTTGAAAAATGAGAAAGAATGTAGATTCATCTTGGGAATCTTTAGATTCTAGAGGCTATAGTTTTGCAAAGTTCTAGAGATCCACAGCAGAAATTCTTCGGACCAGTAGTTAGAAGAATTTCCAATTGAATTTACCGCTTGCCGAGTAAAAAATGTTAAAAAACAATTTCAAATCCGAAAACAATATCATTATAACTATTTATTTGTATCTATTATATGGTGAGAAAAACAGTGTGCGGAGCGCAAGATTTATATGATTTTTAAATTACATAAATATCTAGCGCGAAGCACAATGGAAAAGTGCAAAAGCCTTGTAAAAAGTGTTTGTTTGGATATTGTTTAGATTCATCCCTTATAATCCACCCTAAAGATAGTTGATTAGGATCTATCATAGAAAAAATTAAAGTGCGGATTCTAGTTTCAACCCTCAGAAAAAGGGAAAAAAATTTGTCTTTAAATTCATACATTTGTAAGATTCGAAATTTTTTGAAGTTTCTGATGGAAAAGTTCCTCGTGTATCCACAACCGCAAATTAAGCTTGTTCATGAAATCTGGATTGTGTTTTTAAATCCTGAGTTTACTCGTAGGTTTATAAAAACGTGGTAATTAAATGCTCGAATAGTAGATAATTCAAAATGGAATATACAATGAATCAGTGCATACAACGCTTGTACGGGAAATTAGAAGAGAAAGTGTTGTCTCGTTATACCAACAGGAAATGCGAAATATCTCTCGGGCGATTGAAATCAGTTTTAGATCACATCATTCACATAGGCTAACTTCAGCTTTATATTTCTACCTCATTGCAACATTCTAGGTCCGTTTTTGATTTCAAAAGTATTGTACAAATTTACCTGACTGAAAAAGTATTAAAAAATCGAATAAATTTTCAACAATGCCCTAAAATTAAAAGTATATATAAATGTTAATTTTTCCTGATAGCTACTGGCAACTTTTTACCACTAATTGTTTTTGATTTTCAACAATTTCATATTTTCGGCCCACCCTATTAGGCAACACTGGACGACGCTATTCTACACTAAAGATTCTCGAGCATCGGCGTCGTCCAAAGCAACAAGTGGTCGACGCGACGCCGCGACGGTCGACCTGTCCGCTGTGCTGGCCCACTCAGATCCATCTCCCTTGTTGCAAATTCATACAGAAGGACAAGGTTAAATAAAAACGTTAGGTCGAGGAAAGAACCTGACCTCAAACTTGATGACTTATCAGTCAAGCATTTCTAATCAAGAGTCCACAGAGTCGACAATCAAGCACTCAATAAACAAGAAACAACAAGAAATGAGTGTTAGCTGCGTCAAACGGAGCAACAGGTTGTCTCGACTTTCGACGCGCTTTGACTTAAATGATTGTCGAACTAATATTTCTCTTGTACCCGAACTTCACACAGCACAATTTATATCAAAAGACGTTTTTCGCTGGTCGTAAACGAGATTATGCGAGAATCTCGCATTCTCCTAAAGAGCACCGTTTTTATGAAGATTGCGAAAGAGAATGCTGCACGCGCGCTCAGTATCGACGCTATGTATTCGAGATTACGAGACACTAAGGGATCGACGCCATCGATAAATCTGATGAAAATCCGTTCAAGAGAGTAGCACCGCGTGACTTTCATGGCACACGCATTAAATGTGATTCGTGATTCGAAAAAAAATGCAAGATTCAATATATACGACGTATTACGATAGTCGCGACGCGCGAATGAGCGTCGCCGGATGGAGAAACACGCTTTGTTCCGCTGGCGGTGGAACACGAACGAACACGACGATGGCGGCGAAGCGCGTCCTTGAAAACTGAAATTATGCCCTTTGAAAGAAATCTGGCTGGGTCTCTCCGAACAGTGGAGAGGGAAAGAGAGAGAGAGCCAATCCCCACCACATTTACTGAGTTTACCGTCAGTCTTTTCAGGTCTTTCTTTCCTTCCTTCTCTATTCTCTCCCTCTCCTGGGATCTACTCTTCTGCCCAACCCGGCCCCACCACGGTCAGCAAGTCGTCGATCCCTTTGCGATCTCAGGGGTCTTTGTGGTGAGAGAGCAGTAGAGAGAAGTAAAGAGCAGGGCCGTACAATGATCTTGAAACGAAGATGTAAAGCTAAAGTCTCGAATAATTCAAGATGGTTCTCAGGATTATTAGTTTTCAGCGTTGTTACCTCACGTTTGCTGGTTCGTTCGAGGAGCAAAAGAAACTATAGAGTGCGGAGTAAAGCGGACGTTCACACTAGATACTGATTTCTTAAACATTTTGCTTTTTTAATTAAGATGCTTCCATAAAAATATGTAAGACACCTCTACATAAACAAAAATGTCATAGAAATTACTTTCATCATATATCATAATTTCGTAAGTTTTTTGGACACGTTTTACACAGAGAAAATGTAAGTTCAAAATACCCAACTTCAACTGCCTTAAAATATTCCGTTCAGAATAATTTTAAATTTAAAGAACTTCAAACTAAAATTAAGTAGAAAAATAAAAATGTTTGTGCGATAATTCGAAGCTTTCATAAGACAAAATTGTGTTTTAAAACGAAAACAAAATTCCTTGTACGTTTTTTATGAGGGAATGTAAAAGACAGCCCTGGGAAAAAGATGCTCCGTTGGTGGGGGTAACGGCGATAATCTACTTGGCTTGGACGATTTTTGTAATGGGGAAATTACGGAAGCCTCACGGGATCTCGTGTCGACGCCTCTCTTTATCTCTCTTTGCTACTCTGCACTCTTTGCCTCCCTTCGAGGACAAGAAGCGAAGAAGCACCTGTTGTAAGAAAATCGTTGAAAGAAGATTTTCACTGAAGATTTCCAAGTTTTGAAGAAGGAATCTACCCGATTTCGATTGTGGTACCGCACAGGCTACATGTATTATGTGATATTCCCAATAAAGTTAAATGCTCAAATAAATGTCTCATCGTATAATGACATGCAGCATAAACCGTCTATAAACGTAACATTTACCGAAGTACGTAAAACAAATTAGTCAGGAATGTATGAACGCCATCTTGCGTTGTATGTTGCGCAAATAATTGCATTCATTAGGCCGACGAACATTTGAAAAACGACAGGGTTGATACAAATGGATACAAAAGGCCGGTTTCAAATTTCCAGGTCATTTCTATTTAAATCAAATATGTAACATACTGGACATCATTTACAATTTCCCTCTTTGTTGGAGCTTCTCAATTTTGTCACTAACATTACTAGTAGTCATCGAAACGGCCAAATATACTTCGAAGGAATTTTGAATGATTCCTTGGGGATTCAGGGTTAACAAACGAGTTCAGATGGACTCTGAACTTCAACAGCCATGAAGTGAAGAAACGAGAGAAAACGAAGGTCGAAAATCGTTAAATGGAATTCTTCGTTCCTGGTGCATATTATACCATCCTTTATACTTTTAGGTTTTAGCGTCTTTTAGCCGCGAAGGGAAACCTGGCCGTACCCTGCGTTCAAGATTCTCATGAAGAATTGGGCTCGCAACTCCGCAGGTAGACTTGTTACGTCATTCCCACTATACCTGACCATGCCAACCACAAAGAATGTACGACAGTGTTGCCAGTGCGGTGTAAATCATTCGCGATCCAGTAAAGGATGTTTCAACATCCCACCAAGAAATTTATTGCTCTCGGATTTCCGAAGTCCAGGCGCCAACCGGAAACGATGTCGGTTTCCGTAACTCTTAATTCGTCACAAAGATGCTAATAAACATATTAGACGAAGTAGGCTACTCGCGCAATATTACTTTAATTAATTGTAAGCTGCCTAAGGTACAAAACCACAAGGTTCCAAAATAAAAGGCCAAAAATTTAAGATCCAAAATACATATAAGTATCAATAATATAAAACCCAAGAATATAAGATCCGAAAATAAGTCTGCAAATATAAGACCCCCAGGAACAAGAAATTGGTTGAAAAATTTGAATCGGTTTGAGGCTTTTGTGAATCCATATCAAAAATTTTGTATGAAATGTAGGAGCATAATCTCAAAAATTTCAATCAGATTCAACAACTCTGAAAAAGAATTGGAAATTTCCTAATTCAATAAAGCCCAAAATGTAAAACCCCAACAGTATAAGGTTCAAAATAACACATGCGGCCCTGAAATGAATTCACATGAGATAATGGCAAAATTTGTTCGAAATTTTGAGAAACATCGTTTTGTTCCAAGTTCGCGTGACTCGCAGCACTGTTGTCATATTTTGCAGATATGTACATAAGAATACGTCGTGGGAAATTCTATTCAGAAAGAACACTTTAGGAACTTCTACAGATATTATTATTGCATATGCAATTTTCCAGGATCATATAGTTTGGTTGACTGCCCTTCAACATGCAAAATTTAAAATACGAACGCTGGAGTATACTAAAAGCATAATACTTAAAAGTAAGATTTGTTACTGATCTCGATATTTTCGAGATGAGTTTTCTGAGAACATGGCAACAACGTAGATTTCAGAACGTTTCGAAGTACCAAATGATCTTTCAGGGGCGGCGTTTTGTTCGGGCCGAACCAAATTATTTCCAATTGAATAAACTTAAATTTAAATTTCCGCCATCCTAAGTAATAGTTTTAACTTCAAATACTAAAAATAACAGTCCATCTATTCCACATTTAAAACAATGAAAATTTTATACATTTAAATTGAAAGTTTTAAGTTTGAAACATTTAAAATTGAATAATTTTAGAATTAAATATTCACATTTATTCAGTTTGAACTTTAAATCTTTCAAAATTATATTATTTTAAAAATATATAAGTCTTAACACTAAAACAATTCAAAATTTTCCTCACGCACTATTCGCAATAATCACTAAAAACCTTGTAATTTTTACTGAATGTGTTGGGCTCAAGTTTTAATCTCAAAATTCAATCGTTTTATTTCACAAAAAACAAATTCGAAAAATAAGTATCACAAAAGAAAAAAATATCTAATGACAATATTTGTTAAGTAAATTGAAGATTGAATTTCAATATTAAAATTTAGTTCCAACCTTCTAATGATAAAATTTTTTTTTTAATGACTTACTTTTGGTGTCACAGGTACTTTGCAGCCGTACATCCGTAAAATATCGTCTTCATCTCTAATTAAATGTTAAGGATTTCATAAAAAAAAATGTTTCGATAAATGTGTATTTATAAATTAATCATAGTAAAATTTGTATTTGTACTTAAAAATGTAACATTTGCAAAATTTAAGGCGAGAATATTTGGAGTATAATACCGGCTTAAAAATGTTCAAAAAGCAATACAAGATACCGTCAAGAAAATTAAACTATGCTAATTTGTTCTGAATTTTAAGGAGGATTTTCGATAATTTTTCAAAAATTTACGTAAACAGTCAATGTAAGGATACAAGGTATCTGGTTTCGACGAAATACTGTAGGTGGCTCGTTTTGGAACAGGGTTTTCATTTTTTTGTGTAACTCGTTCTGCAAGTTCCATCTTTTGGAGACCATCCAGTGTAAGTTCCATACTGTCCAATTTTGAAACGCTGAAATCCAACCACATTTCCACGAACTCTTCCTCATTTTTTCCAAATTCATTACAAAGTTCAATACCTAAATGATAAAAAAGAATTAGTTTATTCCTTTAATTAAACTATATCCCAAACAGAAAACTTTCAAATTTCATCCTCATTGATATAAAATGAGTTACATACAAATCGCAGCAACTGGCGATTTCCGTACAGAACTTAAATATTTAGCCTCTACTACTTGTTAAATATTTATTTTATGATTTATTCAATTGTTTGATTTTTTATCGATAAACTATACCGCATAAAATAGGATTATTAGCAAAATTTCAGTGAGATCAGAAAACATTTCTTTTTTCTTTTGGGGAACACAAATAATGCCCTTTATCGAGGACATCTTGTTTTTCATCTGCAAATTCTGTACTTTTACAAATCCGAGCTTTATCAAACAAAAAAACTGCCATTAATTGATTCATTTTCCGGAATAACCTAAAAACTAAGATTCTACTCTTATTCATTATTTTTCTTTGGGTTTTTCTCGACTATCAGTTAGATCAATCCTTATACATAATCAAAAGAGTTTCACGGAATATTCTTTGAACATGTCAGCACGAGGATTCCAAAGTAGCGACAGCTACCACAAGAAGAACGTAAACTCGTGTTTGTAACCCAAGTAAAGAATCATTAATTATAAGATACTTACACTTGCTCAAAACTTCCTCATCATACACCCTGCATTCCAAAACCGCCAATTTCTCCTTTAACGCCTCTACTGTCACCATTTTCTTGCCTTGATTTTCTTCGACTAACTATTTTCTCTGTATATTTCTCACTTCTACCCCCCTCTTCCCGCCAAAACAAGTGAAAACAAGCAAGAACTACAAGAACGTGAAGTTAGTCATTAATAGTCTAGCGTGAAGTAGGCTATACATCAATCGAGAAGTGAATACTCATTGTTGCCAACTAATTTTCAGTGCGGGAAAATTCAAATATCTAACTAAACAATATTCTTTATTCAGTAAATATATAAATAACGAATTGCCTGAAAAAATGAAAGTCGGTAAAGTAAGAATAAGATGAAATTCTTTATGTTTCTTGTAAAATAAAATTCTTAGATCGTCAAAAGAATAACATAAAATTATTTAATCAAATTACGATGATTTTTACATCACTGGCTCGAGTGGTTGGCATAACTGCTTCTCGAGTATTCGAGAAGTAGTGTGAATTGAGTCACTTTATTTATATACATATGTACATAATTTCAAGAAAGAAGAAAAGACAACTGACAACGGCGGCGGTTGGCTTCAGGGTTTTTGCGTATAACTTGCTGTCGTCATTGTTTTGATATTTTGAGAGTGTGTTAAAAGTGTTTTGGAAGGTGGCTGGGGAGTTGTTTGAGATTTATCTCTCATTGTGTACCTCATTCTCTGATAGTTTGGCATATTTTCAATCATGTCAACAACTGTCGCAGCCACGAGGAGTCTTCAAGATGATGAAGACCTGGAAGATTACAATGCTCAAGTAAAATTACTCAAAACTTTGGAGGTGAGTTTTTATTATTTTCCGGTTTTGTCACGCTTTTTTTTAACCATATTATCATTTTTAAGTCGTACTTCTTTTTTTAAAATTGATAAGATTATTGAAAGTTTCTAACAGGTGATTTTTTCTACAATTTCAGTGTCCACAACTTGAATAAAAATAAGTTAAAGTGTGATTATAGTTAATATATAATGAGACTATTTATATAGAGTTTAATTAAGGAACTATTTTTTTTTCAGGGCAATGGTATTAATGCCGGAGACATCAAAAAATTGGAGGAGGCAGGTTTTCACACTGTCGAATCCGTGGCCTACACACCAAAAAAAGCTCTCCTTCTTATCAAAGGAATTAGTGAGGCAAAGGCGGATAAGATTCTGTTAGAAGCTTCGAAGCTCGTGGTGATGGGCTTCAAAACGGCAACGGAAATTCATCAGACTCGATCCAACATCGTGTACATTACAACTGGTTCAACGGAATTAGACAGACTTCTCGGTGGCGGAATAGAAACTGGCTCTATCACGGAGATTTTCGGCGAATTTCGTACAGGAAAATCTCAAATCTGTCATACTCTCGCTGTGAATTGTCAGCTACCTATTGACATGGGAGGTGCCGAAGGCAAATGCCTCTATATAGACACGGAAGGAACTTTCCGACCTGAAAGATTAATTGCAGCTGCCGAAAGGTACGAATTTTCTCTCTATATGTTTCAAAAAAGTTGCTGGTATTCTACGAATTAGAGTAAGTTTTAAAGTAATTGATTAAAAATCTATTTTTTCAGATATAAGATTAGTGGAGACTCAGTCCTTGACAACGTTGCATGTGCACGAGCATTTAACTCAGATCATCAAACCAAATTACTGATAGACGCCACTGCGATGATGACGGAATCAAGGTATGCCTTGTTGATCGTGGACAGCGCTACAGCTCTTTACAGAACGGATTACGCTGGCAGAGGGGAGTTACAACCTAGACAAACGCATCTTGGGAGATTCATGAGGATGTTGCTGAGAATAGCAGATGAATTTGGAGTTGCAGTTGTCATCACCAATCAGGTTGTTGCTCAGGTAGATGGAGCAGCCAGTATGTTTGGCGGTGATCAAAAAAAACCTATTGGTGGTCACATAATTGCTCACGCTAGCACCACTAGGTTGTATCTGCGTAAGGGACGGGGTGAAACTAGAATTTGCAAAATATATGACTCGCCCTGCTTACCCGAAAGTGAAGCAACCTTTGCAATCAATGCTGACGGCATTGGTGATGCAAAAGAATAATTTTCTACTTTAGTCGAAGTCATATTTTATTTATTTCCTAATAATTTTTTTAATTCACATTAACGTGTTGATTAAAGATTATTCTAGGTTCTATAGTTCTATAAGTCGCGGAAATTAAACAGGGTTTGGAACGAACTGAAAAGTCCAAAAAGTCGTTTCAGTCGCGTATCTTTTCTTTTAGTTCATAGAAACCTACTTTTTGCTATTATTTTAGATTAATTAAAATCGAATTATATTACTTAAAAAATTTGAAATGATTCAATTGGTTCGTTTCAAGCCTTAGTGAAAAGGCAATATAATAATAATCTGTAAATTACCTTTAGTGGAAAGCTTTAATCAATCAGGATATTTTAATTTTGCTTTTCATAAAGAAAATGTATAGAAAGATGTAAATGTGCGGGGTATTAACGAGTAAAAAAATCTTATGACATTTTCAAAGATAATTTCGTTGAACCGGTGAACTACCTTTTTTACTTACTGTTTAGAAAGAGTAAATAAACTGTGAAGTATGAAGTAACATTGCCGCTGGGTATTATAGGCACTTACCTCACATTATTTCAAGAGATTTGTAAAATAAAATTTAAAATATTTTTGCATTTAAAAAAAGTAATCTTCTTTCGTCATTAGCAACCCAAGTTTTATAAATAAGACTACCTCACTGTGTCAGAAGAGCAAGTGCAGCAACTAATAACAATACCATTCTGCACCAAGTTTGTAGGGCAAAAGGCTTAAATTCATTATGTTAATATTATTTCATTTAAAGTTAGGGCCGGTATAGTTAAGTAAACAATTTTTAACTAAATTTCATTGTTAAGGTCTTACCAATTCAGATTTAGAGTATAAATTATTAATTAACCTTCTCTTCGCATACCTTCAAATATTCAGTTCATACAAGATCTATGCAATAGGTATATTAGAAAGATGTTGACTATTTTATAGATGAGATACAGCAAGAAACAGTTCAAAAACTAAAATTCAAAAATATCCAATTTCAATTTTTAACTATTTTTAATTTTCCCGCTCTAATGTTTGAGACTTTGGAAACTTTGAAACGTTTCAAAAGTTGCATATGAAACGATGAAACTTACGTTTTTTTTTGCCGGCAACGCAGCTGCAAATGACGTGGAAACCGTGCAGTGGTTCAAACGCTGCATTTCTCCCGTTTAGAAGCTAGAAGCTAGAAAGTGTCAAGACTGTCAAGGGTCCAAGTCAAATCCATTTCGTATCAAACTCAATCAATTGCGGGTAAATACATTAATAAAATTTTTTACTATTTTAAGTATATGATTGAAGGTACAATATTTACATTATAATACTTGAGAACCATCGACAAATGAAATTTGTTATTTTTCCTTAGTGTTTATGTGGTATTTAATTTAATCTTCTGAATTATTTACTTCTCCTTTCTATATCTTTCTCTTTACTCCTCCTTTCAAACGCACATAACGTATATGTACATAAGTATGTATGTGACAAGTGTAAATGGGAATGAACTTCTGGGATACCCTTTATGTTTATAATAACAATAGTAACGATATATATTGAATCATGTCCACATTTTACAAAAAGTCAGGTTTCTTTGTTCGGTCTATGACGTTTCAAGCAAAGACTGAAAATAATTCTTTTCGGTTCTTTTCTTCAAGGAGTCGACGATTTCAGTTGATCACGAGCTTCAACTTGAGTCGTAAGCGGAATTTTAAGATCTTACAGTATTCTTTCAGGTAGGTTTTACTTTAAAAAATTTATCTCGAAAGTCACTTCTGTCATTTTTATTTATTTGATTTTTTTATTTCAATTTGACTTCGTTTTTATGGGTTTCTCGGCCTTCAATTTAGAGTTTTGAGGTTATCTACAGAGGCACTTTGTTATAATTATTGTTTTGTTCATTTTGTTATAGTCACCAATTGTTACAATCATTATAATCTCCTTTAGGTTTAGGTGTCCATACGTTTACACCATTTACATAAAATATACTCACATACATATACCTTTTAAATCTGAATTCTGATTATTTGGTAAAATTTGATCATTTTTAGGCCTGCGTGACCGGGAAACCGGTAAAATTAAGTGATTTTTTTAAACATTAAGATTCTCTTATAAATGACATCATTCACTATAAGACAGTAAACATTCACTTATAAAATAACCATACATCCACACTTTAATAATGTATGAATATATATTCGCATATATATGTGTATTTTATTCATAATTTGAAATATTTTATAATGCATGCTCTTTTCTACACGCATAATGAATTTTAAATAAATTAATTATACACTGTTTCTAAGCCTTTAATATCAATTACATATAATAATTGGAATCACTATATATATATATGCGTACATTATTGACTTGAAACTGAATTCAATTGACCAGAATTTGTTTGAAAATAGTGAATTTATGTACCAAGAAATTTAATAAAATATCGCAACACCATGAGCAGTATATATATATGTTTTAATATATTTTTTGCAGTCGAAAACATAATTACGGAACAATGAGCAACGATATTTCATTGTACACATTGCCAAATACTCAACCAGTCGTCTTTTTGGAATGCACGACTGCTTTTAATGCCCTAACTCCTAAGGAGAAACTCTATGCTCATTATTTGAGTAAAGCTACATGGAATGGAAGTCTCATTACTTTTATACAAACTTCTCCCGAGTCACCACTATTGTTTGCTCTTCTCCATAAAATCTTTCTTGCGGAAACTGTGGAAAGTTTGAAGACATCTGCACTGGCTGCTGGTGTTTCCGAAGATGATTTTACAGTAAGCAATATCAATCTAATTAATTCTAATTTATATTGATTACCTATGATGTCTAACATTTTAATTATAAATACTTGAAATTGAAAATTTCAGGTTTGCATGATTATTATGAATGAAAATAAAAAAAACATATGAATTGTGATATATTTAAATTGTATTATATTAGATATATTTAATGAAGGTACCTAGTCTAATTTTTTTATTCAATCATTTTTTATATCGTTTTAGGCATTTTTAGTCTACGCTAATGGATTTTTCTCAAATGCTGGAAATTATAAATCATTCGGTGATAGCAAGATAATCCCGAACTTACCCAAAAATAAGTTCGAAGACATATTGAAAGCTTCTGCTGCTTATAAAAATCAAACCAAAGAGTTGCAGTCTATTTGGAATAAGATAAAGGATCTCACTTTCTCAATAGAAGGGAAAGTTAAGACTTTGGGATTAGGAGACAAGGGTATTACGACCTACTTTTCCTCAAATTGTACAACAAAAGATGCAGATCTTGTTAACGAATTTATGCAGCATAAAGGACTGGAGTCCTATAATGCCCGGTGTTTCAAGACATCAGAAAATGGTATTGACGTTTATGAAATAAGGCTAGCATCTGTAGAACTTGGCGAAGATCCGAAAATAACTTTGCCCGAGGAGACTTTCAAAGGTATTTTTTTTTTCAATTGTATGATTTGAAAAAATTTGCACTTAACTATTTCTGTTTCGTCCTTAAGATCATTAAAAACATCTTGATATTCGAGATGATAAAATCATTCTTTGTTTGTACAGGAGCGAAATTAAAAATAACGAGAGGAGACTACAGTACATTGCTAAATCTGGTCAATTCAAATCTTGAAAAGGCGAAGGAATATGCAGCAAACGACACAGAAAAAAATATGTTAGAAAGGTACATCATCCACTTCAAAACTGGTTCTCTCGACGAGCACAAGAATGGTTCTAGATTTTGGATCAAAGATAAATCACCAGTTATAGAAACCTACATTGGTTTCATTGAGAATTATAGGGATCCAGCTGGCCAACGTGGAGAATTTGAAGGTTTTGTGGCAATGGTAAATAAAGATATGTCTCAAAAGTTCTCTGATCTTGTAAATAAAGCAGAGGAACTTTTACCCAGATTGCCTTGGGGTCGAGATTTCGAGAAAGACGAATTCCTAAGGCCCGATTTTACATCTCTCGATGTACTCACCTTCGGTGGATCAGGAATTCCAGCTGGAATAAACATTCCAAATTACGACGAAATTAGACAATCCGAAGGCTTCAAAAATGTATCTTTAGGAAATGTCATTCCTGCCAATATGAAAGTGGATGTGTTACCATTCTTGTCTGATGAAGATCAGGCGCTGATGAATAAGTACCGAATCCCCAGCTTTGATGTTCAAGTCGGTCTCCACGAACTTCTCGGCCACGGAAGCGGTAAATTGTTAAGGAAAGAGGATTCGAATTCTTTTAATTTTGACCAAAGCAAGGTAGTGAATCCACTCACGGGCAAACCGATTGATAAATATTTCTTGAAAGGGGAAACATATGACTCGAAGTTTGGTTCTATGGGCTCAACCTACGAAGAATGTAGAGCTGAAGCAGTGGGCCTCTATTTGAGTCTTGACAAAGACGTTCTTCAGATCTTCGGTCACTCGGGGACGGAAGTAGACGATATCATCTACGTTAATTGGCTTTCACTAATATGGACCGGCTGTGCCAAGGCTCTTGAAATGTATGATCCGTCGACGAAAGCTTGGTTGCAAGCGCACTCACAAGCAAGGTATGTCATCATGAGAGTTTGCTTGGAAGCTGGTGAAGGCTTTGTGAAAATCGAGGAAACAGAGTCAGGAAAAAATTTGAGGTTGACGGTTGATAGGACTAAACTTAATACAGTGGGAAAGAAAGCGGTTGGTGAGTTTTTGACAAAGCTTCAGATTTACAAAAGTACTGGAGATATAGAAGAAGCTAAGAAAATGTACAACAAGTATAGTGATGTACCCGAGTCTGGTCCACAACCGTGGGCAAAGTGGAGGGATATCGTTTTAGCACATAAACAGCCCAGGAAAATATTTGTGCAATCAAATACAATAGTGGATGGTAAGTAATGTAAAACTCAAGTATTAACCTCTTTAACTGGTTTAGAAAACACTATATGTAACTAAAACATTATGCTTTCCGTTTACAGAAAATGAAGCTTTAAATGTGACTTTAAGAAATTATGAACCGACTTTGGAGGGATTGGTTCAATCGTGGGTAGAACGATTTCCTACACCAGAATCTTCTCAAATTTTGGTTGACCTCTGGAACAAAGATGCGTGGCATTTCGGCATGAATGAAATAAAAAATTAATAACTGGAAGATTTGTGTACATGAATATTCATAATTAGAAGCAAGTTGTACAAGAGGACTAAAACTTGTACATTATCCGTTTATACAAGATAAAATATTCATCGGTTATTTTTATCATAATTGGTGATAAGAAAAATTCTTTTTGTATCAGAACATGTGAAAATACAATAAGTATGAAATTTATTATACCTGATTCTAATTTATTAGACCTGATTATATATAAATATATAATATGATAAAAACCAACTAGCTCAAAGGAAAGGTGAGAGTGATATCTTTGCAAGGTTGATTATACTTCAGTTTTTCATATACAAAATACAGAATAATTTATTTTAAATATTATCAAATGATCAAGAAAATCTTATCATATTTAACAAAATAAAAGGTTTGAAAGAAATATTATTAGATTTCGCGACTCCGTAAGATTAAACACAACTCATATCCACAATACTCGACATCGGTAATATCTGTTTAAATAATTTTATGTTACCAAATGTTTGTCATGTAATTCTTGAACTAAATTTGTTAAATCTGTAACCTGCTTTTCGAGGCGCCTATTTTTTTTCTGCAACATAGCAATTTTCTTTCTATATTGTTCCTTCGCGTATTGCATTGCCTCTCTCACTCTTAAAACTTCTGGACTATTAAACAGGCGCACCGGGGATACACAAGTTGATCGATCGACACGTTCTACAACAGGTGGTGATGGTGTCGGTTGTATTGATTGAATAATGTATTGTATTGGAGGAGCAGGGGGTGCTGCAAAAAGTAAAGTAGTTAAAACCTAAATGCTTCATATGTTAGGTTTTGTTCAATTTTCTTTTAAAGTTGCCAATTTTTAAGAAAATGTATTACCTTTCATTTCGGGACTAATTTTAAACAAGATACCAGGTTTTGTACTCATAACTTTCACAACATTATTGTTTATACGAAGTGGCATCATATTCAGTTGTTCGTTAACTTTAACTGACTGAATCAATGGTGGAACTGTAATATATTTAGTATTATAAGAATGATCATCGTTGCCAACTTCATTTCTCATAGTATTGTTACTAATTTCCTTTGCATGTACCATCTTGTCATTTCTAATCAGTGTGTGTCCCTGCATATATAATGAAAAAAATATATTCTCAAATGTATTTCAAATCAGTATAGTTGAGGGTGTTGAGTTAAAGTTCTAATCTCAGAATTAAATCGCCCATATTTTACTCAATAATTATTATATTAGAATTATAAATCTTTTCGTTCCTTATATATCCATAATTTTATTACATAATAAAATGAGTACTAATAAACAGCAAAAAATATCAAATTATAATACCTTGTTAAATAAACTGAAGAGATTGAACTTTGAGATCAGAACTTGGATACAATACCCTTAAATAATAAAGGGCATTATTATCACTTTGTTACCACATTATTTCGCTAATTTCATACCAGGGGAACTGCATTTTCTCTGAGTCTAACGATTGCAAGTGACGTTCTGTCAATAGAACTTTCAGCAAAGTGATTGGAACAAAGAACGGAAAACCTATTCAGTTTCTCCGGATCCAGTTTCATAATATCTGCCCATGCTTTCCTCTTTATGGGATCTTGTGGAAATCTGAAAATGATTAAATAACATAAATTGTATAATATACATATTCGTAAAAGAAGAATATGTAAAATATTTCTTAAAGATTTAGAGGCATTATTTCTTACCTATGAAAAGTTATTTTTTTGGGTACCTCCGAGAGTACCTCATTCTTCCTAGATTTTCGGTTATATCTACTAGTGTTATTAAAGCATGCTGCACATGATGACATTGTTAAAATTGTAAAAACAATTACGTCACTTTTAAAGTTCAAAACCTCTATCTGAAACAGAGTTTTCTGTCGAAATAAAGATTTGTTTACGTATCAGTAAAGCTGCCCAGCAAAAAATACCGCACATTTTTTATAGAAAAAAGGCTCAAAACTATCAGATGAATAGGAAGCTTCTATATTCTGTAACAATATAATATCGGAAGAAGGTTGATATTAAAATATTATTGATTTTTAAATTACAAAAAACGGTCTAAAATAAGTGACATATATTGCTATGGTATTTATTTCATGATAAAATTTATTTACGACATCTAAATGAGAAAATCTTTTTCAAAATTACATCACGATACTAAAAATGTGTTGTTCTTCAAAAAAAAACATGATTTGTGTTGATTTTCGCAATTTTTAGTTTATCTACAATGGGAAGACAGAGGAAGTTTTTTTCTTTAATAAAAGTTTAGGAAGTATTTTTTTTAAGTCTCTACTTTCAGAAGAGTTTTCTTCCCCATTAGAATTTCGAATAAAGAACTGTCTTCTCTATCTCTTAGATATTACGAGTATTATGTATACATATTTGTGGGGTTAGGTTGAATTGCATATCCGAAGAAATTTCCATATAAATATTCACAGTAATTATGTTGAACATACGTACCAAGACTATGTTACTAAATATCGTTATTGATTCACGATTTTACAGAATATCTGAAAAGAATTATTTTGCAAAAAACTATAAACATTCAACGTTCCCAATTGTAACATGTAAACATGGACGCCATCTTAAAAATTAACGAGACAGTTCTCCCACTCCTCAATGGTGGACAAGTTGTGGACTTTCCACCAGAGAAATTCTCCTATTGGTAAAAATTGGTAGAAATTTTCCTATTGGTAAAAATTTTACAGCCAATTGCAGAATTTCTCTAGCGGAAGATCCCGGAAATCAACGTGTTCTGCGTGCGCAGCAGCCATTCAAATTTTCGAATCCAAACGGACATCTCTTTTTAACACCTTCAATAGAAAGAGAGGTCCGTTCGAATTCGAAAATTTTCCACTGCAGCAGTCAGCACTGCCTTGAGTTATTCATTGACTTTGCTTTTAAAGGACGTCGAGCGAGGGCCTCTTGGTTTCATGTACGTTCACGTCATAAGCTCAGAAGAAGAACAGAACCTCTTGAAGTTCCAATTTTCGAAGTTCTCAACTCCGTTATTTTAACAAGTCCTATGAGGTCAACCAATTCACAACATACTGTGGTCCAAAAATTACATTGTGCAATATTTCTTTCCGCTAAAGCTAAGCAATGGCAACCTTTCGTGTGAGACAGAACGGACCAAATGTCTTGCTGACTACGATATTTTTTGACCTGGACAACACTCTCATCGAGACAAGAAAAGGGGACAGTTTGGCCTGCAAAAAGGTACATATTCTTTTCTACTCTTTTCTCATTTTCACCATTCCCGAAACCTACTGTAACCTACTTCATTATCATCCTTGCCTATTGTCATTTCAATTTCAAAAATTGCCAAATTTCTATCCCTACATTTGACTACATACACTACATCACAGGTTAGGCTGGTTTTGGTTGAATGATTGCATAATTTTTAATCATACGTTTACTTACGTTTCCACTCATCTTTCTTTTATTTCTTGTTTTATTGTTTATTATTTTATTGTTTATTGATGTTTTGTCTTGGTATTTATAGAATTGGATTAGGGTTTGGAATATAATTTGTATTACTTAAATTTCGCGCGCTTTTTTTCGCAATTGTTCGATAACTAATTCATAATTTATTTATAAAATAATAAACGTTAATATGAAGAGATATTTAGCTCAGAACTTTAAATTGTATATTAGATATATATATATATATTTTTTTTTTTTTTCGACCTTTTGGACTAAAGATAACGGTACACCTTTACACAACATGGACTTTCCCTTTAAGGGATATCTGACTATGAATATATGTTTTAAGATAATTATCCTTGTGATGCTTCATGTCATTGAATTAAAACTTTGTTGAATACAATCTTATGAATACGTGACGTTGCAGTAACATTGTGACTAAGAGTAAAATGCAATAATGCAAGGTAAAAACCTTGCTAAAAAACACAAAAGGAATTAACTAATTAAAGGTGTTAGATTCAAGTTCTAATCTCAAAATTCAATCGTTTTATTTTACATAAGAAGTATTAAAAATATGTATTGATTGTAATATTTGTTGAGTGAAATTAAGAGATCGAATTCTGAGGATACAAGTTGGATGCAACACTCTTGTGAAAAAATTTAAAACTTAATGCATATTAAGTTTGATTAATGCGTTAAATTTGAATTTTTAGGACATTCTTGCTACAAGTTGACGGAACAGTTCTAATTGCTGAATTTCTTGTAACGTCACACAGAGAGAGAGCATTTTTTAAAGTTGCCATAATGTTACAGTAACGTCACACCGAAAAGAGGAAAACATTTAAATGGATACAATGACAATAAAGAAAGGGAAAATTTTATCTTTCATTCTGAAATAATTCCGTTTTTGTCCGAAACAAAATTAATTAGATACACTAGTTATCTCTAATTTAAATAGATTTTAATGAAACTTGGAATAATTACTCTTACTTCTCGCAAAGTTTTTCCTGGTCTTTCCAATTTTAAGATTCAAGCTCTCAAAACTGAACAATTTTAAATAAAATCACCCATTGTATTATTTTTAATGCTATGATTTAAAGTTGAAAGCACTCAAATTCTAATAATTTAAATTTATATATTTTCAAAATTGGACAGTATTGAAAAGAAACATTAGAAACACTTTAATTTAACATCGAAAGTTCTTTAAAATGAAGAATTTTAAATTTTGGATGAATGTATGTAAAATTATAAAACATGTTTTTGCTTAGAATGCTTCATAATATTTTTCCTGATAATTTTTACATTTGCCCTTTTTTAAGATATTCGATCGTATGTGTATCTACTATCTACATGTATGATATCACAATTTAATTATGAAGTAGGACAAAGATCGAAACAGAAAGAATGAAACCTATAATTAGGTGGGAGTTCATATAGGTTGGGAAAGAAATTGAAACACTTATGTTATCAATAAGATATTTTTCTTGTTTGGTTTCAAAGAATTTATTGGTCTCGCACGTAGTATTAAATTCTAAAAACTTTGAACTATAAGAATGTTTATTGGAATCGTTTAAATTATTATACACATATCAAGTCACGATGAGAATATTAACTAGATAAATACCAATCTTTTCGAAATTCATTTTTTTAGGAACGAAATATGTAGTTTATAGAAGAAATTAGGTGACACATATTTTCCTGATTTTAGAATTTATTATTATTATTTCGTGCCCATGCAGCAGAAGTTTGAAGGATAGTTGCAAGGTTATATTAAATTCAATTTAGAATTTCTTTAAACATGCCAAAAATATTGAAGGTATATTAACACGTTCTATTTAAAGTAAATTCGATTTGAAATTCTTTTTCTTTCTACTTTCAAATTTGAAATTATTCAATTTTAAGCATTAAACTTCTGACACTTTATTAAAAACTACTTCGATTTAAGTACTTTATCCTAGTAATAATAAAAAAATCATATCATATGCAGGAAGTGAGTCAAATGGATGAGACTTAAATTCACAACTTTTGGCATTCACCCAAACATTTATTCGGATGTTAAAGAAGTATTTTGGAAATAAATCGTAATTTTTAAACAACAAAATGAAAACAACATTTAACTTTAAATTTTTATATAATTGAATGGAACTCATTGTACCAAAAAATGAGTATTTCTAGCGAGTAGTGCCATGCATTTATGACAAAGATAAATATTGTTTTGAAATACCTACCTTAAATTTAGTTCAGGATCGTAAAGATATTTTGAAAATTAGTTATTTCAAAATATCACTGCTAAAATGTTATAGTTTAAAAGCTGAAAACATACGTTAAACTAAAGAATTGAAATTTTTAGAAATGTGAAAGTGTACCTTTTTATTTTCTTAGTTTCTCGCAACAATTTTAAATATGCAAGTTTGTCTCCTCTTTCTCCTTTCTCCTTTTATCATATACATACTTTTTCTCATTTTACGAGATTAGAATTTTGAAAACACAACTCATTTTGAAAGTGTGAATTCCTCCACCTTCCTTAAAAAAAAATACAAAATTTTGAAATTTTATATATGCAAAACGCTGTAGTCATTATAAATATATAAGATTTGGTAATATTTAAAAGGATGTCAAGTAATTTCAAAAAATTTAATTCTTTTAAATCCCTTAAAATGTAATTAAATATTTTGTTTTAGGGGGCACCAGACTGAATGTTTGTTTTTCATTTATTTAAAAACTATCAACTCTCTGTCGTTTAGACTGGACAACTAAACGCACCAAACAAACATGAAATTGCGTCACAAAAAAAAGTTTATAATTTGACCAAATTGACCTTTTGTGGTAGTACATGATGATAATTCTCGAATTAAAAAAAATGGAGAAAAGAGTAGAACCAAACTCCCAAATATTTCATATAAAATTTCAAAAATTTTTGTTTTTTGGGTACAACTTTACAAGGATTCACATTTTTGTCGAGTTTGGTACAACAGACGAAATGAAGTGCAGATTTTTGTACTTCTCGATGTTTGCCATATGTGTTTCATTTAATATTTAAGGCTTCCTGTATAAATTGCATTTGCTGTTGAATGCAGCAGGTTCAATCGATTCATTCGATTCAATTTTCTTTCGTTGTTTTCGTTTACTGGGTCGTTAATTTCACCCGCTTCGCGCCACGTGAAACGGCGAAAATAGAATCTTCGTGTACTTCGTGTAATACGAGCCGATGCCCGATATAGCGCTTTCTCCGTTGTGGCTATTTTTGTCCTGACTCCTGAGAGCCAACTTACTTAGCCATCTCCACTATATCATATGCTCCTTTTTCCTCACTTTCTCTTCAAGGAATTGGACATTCCAATATTTATGCAATAAAATTATTTTTTCATTGCAAAAATCTCCTTTATAGGTCTACTTAAACAAGAACCGTATATAGTACTTGCGCTTTTGGCGATCTTGAGTTAGTGTGAAAAATTATATTTGCTTACAGATTGCAAGATTTTTAATCGATTATTAAGAAATTTGATGGGGTTTTATGGAATTTCAAAGCATTTAAAGCGTTTCAAGCGATTAGATAAGTTTTTGAGAAATATAAGGATTTCTAGAGATTTGCAACATTTTTCTTACCCAGTTTGAATATACATACCAAAATATAAATTCTTCAAGTTATAAAAACTCCCAAAATTTAAAATTCCCCATTTAAATTTCGATAAATTTCAAGCACCTTAAAGTAAAGTATTAAATTTTGAATATTTTCATTTTTAAATACTGTATAATTTGGAAATTTTCTATTCGACTTAAAAAATTTTCCGATTTGGAATTGGTTGTATTTCACGTACAACTTTATTGTATTTAAAAATATGTAATTTTAAGTGTTTAAACTCTATGAGCTTTTAAATTTGAGCGCTTTGCATTGAAATACAGTTTTGAAAAGCTTTGCAGTATAAAGTTGTTGAGTTTTGGAGGCTTGAAATGTAAATGTACGATGTCTTGTTCAAATGAGTTAACTAGAATTTGATCAAAAATTGACTTGGGAAAACTGGAATTGGTCTGGAATTTTAAAACCGTTCTTCTGCAACAATTCTGCAATTTAACTTTAATATGTTCTATTCAACAGAACCCTTCCTCTGTTATTATTAAACAAAACGCTTAGTAAACAAGAATCCAATTAGTGAATTTTTTTTTACAGGATTTGAAGGGTAAATCTCTGCGTAAATCCTGGATGTAATATTTACAACTTACCCGTGAAAACGTCTAATTTTCCGCGTCCGAAGAGGAAGACTTGTTTTTCTTCTATATATCCGGAATAAACACGTTGTTTACTTCAACCTCTCCTTGAGATTCAACACATTAAAATTAGACTCAGACTCTTTCTACAAATACTTCAGATTTGGTAAAACCTCCGTTCATTTTATTTCATCTCTCCTACGGGGTACATACGCTTGCTGTTAATTTCAGTGGAAGACTATTTTGGTTCACCAAAAGTGAGTGTGTCAAAGGGCAAGGCTAGTGCGAGAGTACAAGGAAGCTAACTGGGAGCGATGCCAGTTGGCTTGTGACTACGGTGCATGCAAGGCATGAGGTTGAATGAGACTTGGTTCATCTCGCGTTCGGTAAACGACCTGTAGTCACTTCTAAAACGTAGTCTCGTATTGAACAGAAACTTAAAAAAAAAAGACTACGTATTGTGAAAAATGGCGGACAGTGCTATACCGGAAGGTGTAAAAAAATGTGCGGCTATCCTGAAGATGGTGGACACGGATTCCGAAAAGTTCGCGGCTTTGTTCATGGTGACGAAATTAGTTCCTGGAAAAGATTGCTCTCCAGCAGCAAAGAAGATGCTTTTCGAGGCGATCGGTGCTAAATTTCTGAGGAAATTGCTGACTAGTGACAATGTTCCTGTCGACTGCCCACCTCAAGTCTACAAATCAGTCGCGTTGTCAATTCTTTCTGTTTTTTGCCGAGAACCTGAATTAGCCGGTCATCCTGACATGATCGGACACATACCTGCTCTCCTAGAAATCGTCTCTCAGGCTGACGAGGATGCCCCAGACGATACTTTAATCATAGTCAGCGAGGCCTATACCTGCTTACAATGCATTGCTCAACAGCCAGCTGGACAAAAGGCTCTTTTAGAGCAAAAGGCGATAGCGAAGATGTGCGATATATATGCGGAAAAGAGCTTCAAAACCGATGAAGCCTTGAACATCCTGGTGCTGCTCGTCAACAAGTTTGGACCACAGGCTTGGGACGCAGTTAACACCGCTCCGTTTCACACGATTCTTAATAAAATCGCCCTCGATTTCGAAACTGACGTCTCCGAAAGGAAATTTGAGCTCTGCTCGATTCTACATGGACTACTGGCTTCTTGTCGAAAGGATCTGATCGCTTCGTCGTCAAAGGAGCAATCTTGGCCAGAGAGTATTCGAAAATGTCTTTCCGAAATCCTTCGGTCCAAAATTGGAAAGAATCAGAGAGATCCTGCAATAAAACTCTCAGCGGTAATGCTGGAGATTCTTGGAGTCGACTGGGCAGTTGGATACGACGAAAAAGAAAAATTATACATTCTTCCCTTGATACAACTCGCAGCAATTGAGGTGCGCTTGCAACTAGAGGGAAAACAGCTGAAGACCGTTGTATCGAATGCTGATCTGCTTATCGCTTGCTTCACAGTTTTGGAAATTTCCCTGAATTATATCACCAATGATCAACTCGATTTGGAACAGAATGAAAAACAATCTATGTACACATCCTTGAAGGCTGTGTTTTCAGCTATACTTGGTTTGTTGTCTGCTGTTTCGAAAATGAAAGAAATTAAGGATGTTAAGGAGCGAATCTTCGTGTGTGCGATGATTAGAGTTCTAGCTGCGTGGCTCGCTCAGGAAACCTCCTCAATGCGTACTCAGGTTTATGCTGTTTTACCCTTTGTATTGACAATCGCAAATGATACCTTTTATGCTAGTAGGAATAGGAAGCTTGCAGAAAAGGCGAAGGCGGGAGCAAAGTCGGACGAGGGAACATCTTCAGGAGAGCCCACAAATTATGATCCTATGAGTGAAATTGATGTTCTGAGGCTCTTGCTGCCTGCTCTCTGCTACCTGGCTGTGGAAGAGGATGCAAGAAAAATATTGTTAAAGCACAAGCAAGATGAAGTACTCTTTGAGTGCATGTCGTATCACTGGACTATTGTTCATTACAAAAAGCCACCGGTGCCAAGGTCTGAAAGATTGAAGGCGTTGAAGGAACCGGAGAAAGAATTGGAGCCTCATGTTTTAGAGGAAATGAAGGATTCGAGGACAGCGATGGTCTCGATTTGCAACATACTGATGAACATAACAGTCTTGGAAGCTAAACTTGTCGAAGAATCTCCCAATTTCATCTCTATTCTCAAATTTATTTTCACCAACTTGCCAGAACTCAAACAAATCCCGGAGAATCTGGTTCTTCATGGACACTTGGCTATTTTGGGACTTTTACTCTTGAAGCAGCAAGCGAAACGAGTTAAGAAGAACGATTTCTCGATTTGCCGCTACATCCAAGCTACAATTCGATTCCTTTGGGATGCCTATATTGTAGATGAGAGCAATGATCCTACAGAACTGGTTGTCGCGATGTCCTATAAGGAACACTGGATGGAAATCATGGAACTATGGTTCCTGGGAATGCAGACAATGGCTGGAGTGTTGCAGATGGTTCCATGGCTCTCTGAATTCGCGATAGAGTCGGGATGGGCCGAAGGAATTATTGAGACCTTGAAAAAGGTCAAGATCGGAGGCCTGCAACCTAATGTGAAATCGGCTTATGAGGATCTGCTTTGTCACTTGGTGAAGGCAGATTCTAGCGTTGCAGCGGTGTTGAAAAAGTGCGGAGCGTTAACAGTTTGCAGAAATCATCGTATGATGGAGTTAGGCAAACACCTATTTGGAGATTAAATAGAGGAGTTTAGGTTTTTGTAACGTTTACATGTCGTTAGTATTACAGCACCGCTTGGAATTATGAGTCGAAAGGTAGCACAGCAAAGGCTATCCTTCAATTTATTTTCAAATATGCTGTTAATAAAGAAACTATTAAATAATAATGATAGTTTCACTTTTAACAGCATTTTTTGAAAGTCTACTGATTTTCCAGTGGCACTGTAACTATAATCGAGATGAAACAGAATGCTTTTATATTAATACCGATTGAGTGCGATTAGTGTTCTATACGAAAGAGTTAGTTAAAGGTCGATTGAATTTACAATGAATTACTTGCAATCGAAAATTCTTATAATTTTCACAAGAAAATTATTAGGTATATGTAAGGATAATATTCTAAACAGAATCTGGAGATTTTACTGCTTTCAAATTTTGTTTAATGAATCTGTGATATAATCAAATTGATGTTTTTAAAATTATTTTAAATATTGCCTAAAAAGTTTCAGAACTTCGTTTTGCTCTATATTTGTGAATTTGATCGAAATCAAAGTACAATGACAATAATAATAAGTACATAACAATAATATAATTATAATCAAATAAATAGCAAATCGCTGTAAATTTCCAGGTTCCAAGAATATTAATTGTACCATCTCTACTGATTTTATTTATGATGAAAAACTTCGAAAACGTGTTAGAAATTACTGGAAATTACCTTAAGTATATTTAATTCGTTTTTATTATCCAACGGTTTATAATAATAATGCTAAATGTACTGCAAATAACGACTTGGGATTTAGTATATTTGTGCAGAAATGTTTATAATGAATTTGATGCAGTGACGTGAAGGTGATGCTCTCAAAGTCTTACCAAAGTATGGATGAACTACTGCTTATTTATAGAATAGAAGATCACTACTTAAAATAGTACAGACGGGCGACAAAATGTGACAAAACTCAAGTTACTTTCCCTGGGCGAAATATCAACTTGCTGAATAAATTTTGAAAACTCAATATATGTATTTTACAGTGAATTAACAAAAAATCTTACAGTCCTTTTTACTTTGCACAAGACAATAATGACTATTTCACTTAGAAATACGCGACCGCTCGTCATTTTTCCTCTCAACTTGAGTGTTCATTAGATTTTTCATTGAAAATACAATCATTCATTAGAAAAAAGATGTATTCGAATTTTGTCATGTGAGAATATTATTTACAGATGACAAGTTTATTCTATAGCTCTTAAAATGTTGCTAGAAATAACATCGAATGTAGTTATTTATACGAGTTTCATTGTATCATTTAGCTTAGGAAACTCGCGCCTCTGCGACTGTGCTATTTTTACGTATTTTGTATAAAAGATTTATGAAAAGAGGGTAGCATCGACAGAATCCTAATCTCGTTCTTTTACATTGGCGGTGAAGAAAACATTTTTTACACAACGCGTCGTTCTTTCGTGTGTTAATTGTCAGTGTGTTTGTATCGAAAGAGACTTTTCAATTAAACGAAGTTAATTTTATACACGCATTTTATTATTTATTATTCAACGCCTTCCACAGGTACAAATGGTTTCCTTTACCATAAAAAAAAGTCTACAAATGAAGAATTCAGCCGGATAAAATTTAGGTGGTGCGCAACGACCATAAAAAAATGTTAATCAAGTTGTTTAAGGGTTTAAGGGTTGTTTAGAGTCTGGGTAATGAAAAAAAAAACATTTTTTTTTTGTGCATCCTAGTGGACCAACTATCGTAATTTCAAATAATAATAATAATGATAATAAATTAATAATAATAGCTTCTGTCCCAACATTCTCAACGCTTTTGTCTAAGGAAATGGAGAATGCCTTTTTATAATGCTAAATAATTAGTATGATGTAAGTCTGTTGTTTTGGCACAGCTGATTTTATTGTGATTACAGTAAAGCGTCCATCGATGCCGCTTCGAGAGTCCAATTATCGGTTCGAGTATTTGAATCAATGCATTTTCTAGGTAATCATTAATATGAATTAAGTACCCTATTGTCCTCTCAATAACCTCTATCCTTTGAATCTCGTTTCAATTATGTACATGTGTATACTGTATATGCAAACACTCATACATGTATAGCAATATCAATATAAATTACCGAATTCAATATTTCACAATGATAAGATTCATTTCCTTTTTTCCTTCGATCCTTTATTCTTGCAGTAACATTTTCATAAATTTAAACATCTTGTAAGAAAATTGCGAGACGGCAAGTTGCTGTCGAAAATGAACGCAATATTGAGTGTGGAATCCTATTTTTATTGTCTTCTCATACATTTCCTATCTCCCACCTGGTATTCACTTAAATTGCATTTTTTTAATGCTTTATTGGCGAATGAGAGCCTCATTTTTAACGTTTTTTTCTTCGATGACCAACAGCTTGCAGACGAATTGAGTCTACAATACGGAATCCTACAGGATCAAGCTGTGAAGATCACGTCCACTTATCTTAAACAATTCAGGAAGTGTCCTGAAAACGCTAGCTACACTCTTGACGTTTGGCGATTAAATTTGTGGAAAAAAGCTTTAGGAGAAAGTCACTCGTATTTGGCTCAAACACTGTATGAAAAATGGTTGCAACTCAGGTATCATTACCTGATGATGTCAGACAATACGATCTCAATGTTGCACCAATTGAGGAAGAAGTATTGCCTAGGTTTGATCTCCAATGGACCGTCCAACGCTCAGTGGGAGAAAATTCACAAGTTGTCTCTAGAACAGTATTTCGATTTAATACTGGTATCGGGTGATTTGCCATGGGAAAAACCAGAGGCTCGAATTTTTCAGGAGGCTTGTCAGTTTCTGCGAGTTCGTCCTGATAGTTGCATTATGGTTGGCGACAAACTGGAAACGGATATATTGGGTATGTACTACAAAAAAAGTTGGCTTATTTTTTTGTTTAAAAATAATAGATAATTAGTTTTTCGCTCTGTAGCGCTAATCTTTTTTCAAATAAATAAATTTAAATTAAATTATTTAAAAAATACTTCTCACGGAAAGGGTGGACGCTAGTCAGGATTAATTAATAGTTTATTTTCAATATTTCAGGGGGTATCCAAGCTGGACTAGCAGGTACAATCTGGATCCCAACAGCAGAAAAACCTCGACTTCAAAGTGGCGATCCGCGACCTGACTTCACTATCAAGCATATATGCGAGGTCTCAAAAATTTTAAATCGTGGTCCTGGCGCGCCTGAGCTTGAAGATTGTTCTTCAAACGCATCCGATGGGATGTGAAGAGATGTTTGGATAATTGTTGTTTGTCCATGGAAATAAAGTATTTCCAAAGTACCGTAATTCATACCTAGATGATGAATCCAACGCATTCAGTTGTCCATGAGGTGGAATTTCATGGACAATTCTCAAAAAAGTTTTTTTTTGTTTTGTTTTTCACGGTTTTGTAGAATTGAAAGGTTTACTTAAGGGGTTATATACACTTGTGTTGGTCGAAAAAATGGGAAATTTTTTTATTGCGTTTTTTTAAAGTACATTGTTTTAAGATTATTTTCTCCGAATTTCATAAAGTGTTTGAAAAAAGGTGTTTTGGCTCAACGGGCGTAGTGCCTACAAATGTCCATATTTTTTATTCAAATTTTGGATAAAATATCAAACATGTACAAATAGATGCGTAGTGGTTTGTTCTTAATAAAAATTTACCGTCTTTTCAAAAAAATTCGTGAAAAAACCCTTTTTTTCCAATAATAAGTGTATATAACCCCTTATCTATGTACTTTTTTTTGCTAGTGATATTAGTTTTACGCATATAAATACTTTTATTTTAGTTGTAACGAGAGCAGTGTAAAGTAAAACTCAATAGGAGATTAAGGGATTCATATTTTTTTATAGAAAGCTGTGTTTATTCTCGTCAGTAAGAAGCTGAACCATTTAGATTACATTTTAAATACTGAGATGTGTTTTTCATATTTCATTTTATATATTTAACATATGTTTATGTGGTTCAGTGAGAATATTAGCCAGAAATATTTTTCTTTATAGAGAAAACGTTTAACGTTTCATATCGTAGTAATTTCTCTGATGATCAGAGTCATGGTTGTCGTTTGTAGAATGTATCTGCAAGACTTGAATGTAATTTGTCTACTAAAAAGATCTTTAATATGAAGACATCTTCTTTAGATAATATTTTAATGTAAGTTTTGTTTTAGGCAGCTACATTATGCAACACGTTGCATTGGTACGCATTATTCATTATGGTGGGTTGAAAAAAATTGTAATTAAACCCAGCCTAACACTGAAAAGTGTTATTTTGAGTTCCTTATAACTTGTGTAAAATTTAAGATAGATTGATAAACATCTTGAGGTTTCGCTAAGGTGAAATAAGTTTAAAAAATTAATTATTCTTGAGATTTGAAAAAATCGTTAATATTATCATTTTCTAATATATTCAATATGTTAAATTTTCAAAAAATCTTACGGGATTTTAATATTTTGTGTTTTTCTATGAAAAAATTTAGTTTAACCCAACCTATTATTCATATCTTGATCTCACGTTAAGCGAGACGCAACGCATGTACAAATTAAGTGCATAAAAAAATATTTGTGTGTCTATATTTGAAATGAAAAGTATGTAAGATATATGTGAATTTGCATATGAAAAGGGCCCTTAGCAAATGTAGTATTTTTTAATTTGAAAGCCCAAGTAACTTCATGTTGAGGAAAAATATACCTAAACTAGACCCAGGCATAAGGACTATTTTCATATGGAAGTCTAAAATGGATTACGGCAGAATCGCACGAAAGAAAAAGTCAAAGTAACACGTTACCAATATGGAAACTGTCTCAGTATTTACAAACTGCAAGTAAAGTAATTACAAGAAAAATATTTGAATGTTATTGGAAAGTTTTTTATAACGTTGAATGCTACCTTCATGCACGAGACGTTTCAAGCTCAGTGAAACAAATTAGTTTAATAGTTGAATAATATAGAATTTTAGTGTACCTGAAGAGTTTTGAACATTTTTTGTAAATCTTTCCTGCGATTTTTCTCTATATACTTATTTGCGAATATATATTCGAGTATCTTTGTATAATATTGTCAGTAAATTTCGATTGTATTGTATTGTATGTACACATCACATGTACTATATGTATAATGTACATTTTATCTACTATTGTATAATCTGTACATACACGCGGATTAATAATATATTTTTTCACTAAACATATATAATTATATATTTTAGCGTTTTTCATAGCCAGTCGCTGTGAAGACGTATACAATCTTCTCGAAGAACAAACAATATATTGTACCTCTCAGTTTTAAAACTTTTCTGTATCTATTAGGATGTGATGTGAAATACAAATTTAGAAAATTAAAAAAAACCTTAGGTTCTGATATTTCTTTTTTAAACCTGAAGAATAACCGTTTGAAGTTTCCTTAGTTTATTGTATTTTTAACCATTTTTATTATTTTTAAATTAGTTATAAATTGTATACAAATTATGATTGAATCTCTTTAAAATAAAATCTTGTAAAATATCTTCAAAATATTGAAAATATTTGAAATTTGGATAAAAATGTCAAGAGATTTCAAAGTATTTAAAAGAAATTTCATGGAGTAATACAACTTTTCCCGTTTGTCCGAGAATGAAAATAAAAACATTTGTATTTTCGATTTTCCACAGATTTTCTTTAGGTAAAAAGAACAGAACCTCGCAGGGTCTTCAAATTTTTTTTAAATTTGTATTTTAAGCCAGACCTTAATGTCTATAGTTGCATGTAAAAATAAAGAAACAATTCCTACAGCGAATGTGTTTGTCTTTTATTATTTACAATTCTTACGTCGACTCCCAGAAAAAATGGAACAATTAGTTTAGATGCCTTAAATTGCTTTTTCTTATAAATAAAAAGAATTAGGCCGTTTTTTATAATTTTTAACAAAATCTACAATTATACGAATTATACATTCATACCAACCACTGTTAACATAATTATAGTGTTATCAAAATTGTACATTCTTCGATGCTACGATTAAGATGATCGAATTAATTAATTGATTCTGAAATTAAAAATAGGCGTTAAAATTTCAGCTACAGGATCCATAAAATGTTAAAATATTATAATTTTCTTTAATTACCGTCTGTATCAAATTCATCACTTTCGTATTCAGTATCCATCGAAATTGTCTTGTCCTTATTATTGCTTTTAGTTCCCTTTGTTGAAACTTCTTTACTTGTTGTGTTGTCCGCTGTTTTATCTTTATCTGTTTTTATAGAACTATTGATAATTGTTTATTTACTTTTTGAAATTTTAAAAAATAAACCTACCTGCGACATTTTCTTCAATTACTTCTACGTTCTCCACAAGATTTTTTTCTGAAATCTCCTCTTCCGTCACATCTTCAATGACTTCATCCACTTCATCCACTTCTTCTATTTCCTCTGCAGTTCCCTCTGATTCTGAATTTTCATGATATTTAATTTCTGACCTATTAGTTGGTGTGCCTTGTGAAATATTGCTTTTATCAATATCATCTTCTATTTTTTCCTCAGAATTAGGTATTATGATATTCTTCTGCATAGAAGATGTTTCTGAAAGAATACATTGAATTACCCACTAATTATATGTTTTAAATTCATCGTTTTCCTTTAATAAATGCATTTATTTAAAAATAATTAATACCTGGAGAACTGTTTGTTGTCTGATTAAAAGATTTTGACTGATCTGTTATTTGTTGCGACTTATTAATAACTTCAATTTCTCTGAATGTGTTTTCAGTTGGTTTTAATATTTTACCAGCTTGATAAGAAGATTTAAGGTATTTATCAGACACTCCTTTGCTCATGTTATTATTTTTTAAAACCTCGGGATATTTTCTTAATACAGATGGTCTTCTTTCAGAGGATGTGTTTTTCCTTAGAAAATTCCTTTCTTGAAAATATCTTGATGGATGTTTTTTACACGAACTAGAAACAGTATGTAGTTTATAGTTACGAGCGGAAATTATTAATAAAAATTCTTCTATTTGTTTAAGATTACATTTTTCCAAGAAACTTACGAGGAAACACAGGCACATCTTTCCTTTTTCATTTCTTGATGCTCTTTAGGCGACGATGTCGAGTATTTCTCTGATTTTGTTTCAATGCTGAATGTTGAATTTAAATTCTTTTTTCTGTGAGTTTTTTTAATGCTTTCTTTCTGTGAAGAAAGATTTAGTTGTTGCAGTGGTAATTCTTCATAACGAGGATCATAGTTCACATCCTCAGTTTGCACCTGCTAAATTATTAAAAAGTACTTAAGTATAAATATTTAATTTTAAAAAAGGGATTTTACAAAATTTACCCTGCTTATATCCCGGCTTCTGTTAAAGAGACTTTTGCAAATATGTTCCGCTCGTTGTGGCTCCATTTTATTTTCTATCAATGTTACAAGAACATCTCGTTCCGTAACAAGCAGTTCTGGATTAGCATCAACAAGAATAACAGATCGTCTGCCATCTGAAGAGTCTAATTTGTTTTGATTATCCAACTTTTGATAAGCAATAAGCTTATCGACTACTTTATTGTCATCCAAAACTTTTGGCGGAGTTGGAGGTTTTGCTTCTTGAAAATTTGAAAATTTATGACTGTAAATGTAATCCACCTCTTCGTCATCTGCCTCTGAGTCCATCATGTTTAAGGAAATCTTCAACTGATAAATTTCATACAGCATTTTGCCCTGATCAACAAATAATAATCATTTGAAAAATAATTGCAAAATAAAATTTAGATAAATAGTTTTTAAAAATTAAGTCTCCACTAAATTCAAAATAATTCGAAAGATAATCACTTTTTCAAGAATTCCAGAATTTCTCTCAATATGTTTCCTGAATACAGTTTGAATATCCTTATCAATATATAGACCGTTTTGCATTATTTCTTGAGTTATATCATATACAAATTTCGCATATTTTGCTTCTTCTATTTCATTTGAAATATTTTTCTTGTTTTTTGAAGTATGTATTCTTGAACCTAATTCTTTTTCAGTGAGACTCTTATTAATTGCTGGATGAGATTCTGGACCAGACACTTCAGTCAAGGATTCCAAACTTGATATAGAAACATTGCTCAAATGTTCGTCATAGTTGTCTTGACATTTATCTCTTCTGCAATTTGATAATTAAAAAGTTGTCATTTTAAGATATAATAATTACTTAGTAAAGAAATAAAATATTTAAATTTCGAAAGTACCTGAAGGGCAAATAATGACTTCGTTCACGAGATTTCTCTCTTTTGATGCCTTTGAATGTAATCTCTTTCGTTTGCTGGAAATGAGGTTCCTGAAAACGTTTTGGACTTCTTTCGACTGTCCAGCAACATGTTGATTTACGGCTAAACTTTCGAGATTTGCCATTCTTCCCTTCTTTTGTTCCATATAATCCTGTTTTAATATTCCCAAGAGTTGCTCGATCAGTTTGTATTCGTGATTCAGAATCATAATCAGAATAGTAATCTTCATAAGCAATACTGCGTTGAGCGCTTCGCGTTCTTTCAGTTAAGCAAGGATGTTTATGATTCCAACTCATTCTGAGAATATCCTGTAAAATTGAAAAATACTTTAATTACTAATCAATTTTAACTGATATTTGATCCTTATATTAAAAAAATTATGTTTCATTGTTGATATGAGTTATAAGTGAAAAAAAACAACTCTAAATAAAAAACACAATCTATATATATATTAGCATAGATAAGCTGTAATCAATCCACTTCATCCATATACCTGATATCATAATCATTACAGTAACACAAAGGTGTGTCTTTAGAATTGAGCCTCTCAGAAGGGAGTTTAATTTTTTTTAAACTCTTTATTATTGAAATTAAGCTTATATATTAAAATAAATAAAAATCTGTTGTCCCTCAAAATTTATGAAATACTGTAGTTTTGTTAAAAATAATAACCAGTGTATATTATATGCAATTTCTTTGTGAATTCCATCGTATTCAGAGAAAAAATTAATACTTGTTGACCTATTTTCTTTAATTTAATTTCTTCTTTAATAAAAGTTTTTCAAAATACAAAATACAAACTAAAAAAAAAATAAAATACATCCAAACTAGTTACAGTCCTGATACGTGACGTAGGACACAAATAATCGTCGTGATAACAAACTGCAGTGAGTTCATGTCGACTTTTCTGCTAACAAAGTTGTGTATAAGATTCATTGTCAGACTCCTTTAAAACAAATCATTTTTAAGGTAAAGTAATCTCAATAGAAATTTAATTATACATTTTGAATATCGTTTTTGATAATTACCAAGTGATTAGCTATAATATAGCGTCATCCATAAATCGCGTGATTTATACTTTGTTCAACTGTACCCCTCCCCCCCTGATCCTATTAAATTACATATAACATATTCTCATATAACTTTTCCTAAAAAACTGAAAATTTGCTATTAAACATAGTAATCGACTCGTAGAACAAAATTTTAAAAGTATTCAGCTGGAAAAAATTATTTTCTTTTACTTATTGTGTTCTTAAAGAAATATGTGACATCCACACATGCATCTCCCTCACACCATATATTATACGTGTTGCGTAGAACATTGTGGTAGACATTTTTTTTTAACTGAAGGACGAAAATATTTTCAGGATCTTAATTTAAAATTATATATAAGACATGGAGATGCACGCACGTGCTCCTGAGCCCCTTTCGATCAATAAAGGGCCAAAGGATAAAAATTGGCAATTGTGGAAGAAGGAATTTCTCATATTTATGAGAGCCTCAGGTGGTATCAAGAAAACAGAAGAAGAGAAGGCTAGTTTTCTCATGAATTTAATTGGAAGAGTTGGTCAAGAAGCGTTGGAAAATATTCATTTTGACAATCCAAGTGAAAAGGACAATATGGAAATCCTTTTGGCAAAATTTGATGAGTACTTCGATCCTCCGCAGAGGGAGGTGGAAAAACGATATAAGTTCTTCACAAGGTCCAAGAAGAATAATGAAACTATAGAAGATTACATCAATGATTTGGTAGTACGTATTTCATTTTATTTCATTTTATTTCATTCAATAATGCTTTGAAGTTTCTAAACATTTAAATAAAGGCAGGAATTGTTAATATAATGTTTTTCTAATACACATATTGTTTTTTCCTAAAAAGCAAAAGGCAAAAGGCTGCAATTTTGGAGATCAAGCGGAGAGCTTAGTGCGAGATGTGGTGATTCGAGATACAAAAGATAAATATCTCCATCAAATCTTTATCGAAGCAAAGGATCTGGATTTCGAAAAAATTATAAATCTGTACAATTCACACCAAATTAATACTGAGAAAATGAAAGAAGTATATAAGGAAAGAACGAACGAGAATAAGAGTGAAGCCCCAAAAGAAACAGCGAGTGGACAATCGCAAACAAAATTCAATAATAAACCGGGCTATAGTTGCTGGAGATGTGGAACAAGACATCCTCCAAAAGCTTGCCCTGCCTGGAATTCGCGTTGCAATTCTTGCAATGAACTGCATCATTTAACGCACAAATGTCCAAAAAATCAAGCCTCCCATGCACCAAAATTTACCGTAAGTGTGAATTTCATAAATACATATAAAATAAAATTTTTAAGAGAGTGAGGTCTAATTTAGATATTTTTCTATCTCATATTTCAGGGTAAACCGGATAAAAATGTTTTCAGTCCTTTCCGTCAAATTAATAAGAACAATTTGAAGAAATAAGAAGATGAGAGAAAACATATTGAGAGAAGTATATAACATATGTATAAGTAAAATAACAAAGCTTCTATATTATAATTATATGTTTTATCATGAAAGTTTAATATCTCTTTATAATAAAAGTGAAAATAAAAATAAAAATATTTTTGCTAATAAAATTGTAACGACATATATATTACTATCAGTATATTTTCTTTAGTAGCTGATATAATAAAAATAGAATTTAAATATTAAAATCTTTCAAGAGCAAGAAATCGTTTTTGCTTAATTTTTAAGGGCGTTCTTACTTTTAATTGGTATTATTGATAGAAAAAGGGTCTATTGTCCATGATAATAAAGCATACCAATAAAGTATTATAAATTAATTTTTACCAATGGAAGATGTTCAGTATCAAATGCAAGTCTGTCAATCACATCTTCAGTTCGACTTTCTTCCAAAGACCTCGACCTGTTGCAAACTCCTTCACATTTATTGCGTTTTCGACGTGTATATCTTGGATTTTTAGCATCAACAACACTTTTTGCAAGTAAAATTCGTCGTAAATGAGAACTCATCGAATTATATAGCGAGATTTGCTCGAAGTAACTTTGTCCACTTGGATTGTAAACTGTACCGAAATATTAAGTTGTAATTGTAGAAATAATGTTAGTACATACATATATGTTATGTGTGTTTTATACTAATAAATAAAAAATTAAATAAAGAAATTAAACTGGCTTTTACATATTATGGAAAATTTTACTGTAATTACAGTAAAATAAATATAAATAAATAAATAAATAAAAATAAATAATGTAACTTGGAAGTAATATGCTTATACTTATAATCTGAAAAGAAACTAAAATACTTGAACAAAAAAATTTTGTAGAAGATATTTTTATAAATTAATTTTTATATTATTTATGAAGATTTATCATGAAAATATAATATGTTTACGGCGTACCTGAACTTTTGAGGTTACTGCAATCTTTATTACACCTAGTCATTTTTGAATCTGGGTGCGGCGAAGAAAATTACTGCAAAAGTTATTTTAAATTTTACATCCTTTAATAACAATTTTTTCCTTAGGAATTAAAAAAATTTATACGTTCTGGTTGAAGCATATTGTTTTCTACTTCGCTGACTGTGAAATGAATATCAATGAATATTTAATGATATCTTCAGAATTCAGATATGAAGTGTGTTTTGAATACGTTGCCTAGCAACGATTTTAATTTTTGTATCACATGGAACACACAAAGGATCAGGACTTTTTAATAAGGAAACACTCTTAAATTTACAATGAATTAATTTTTGAGTTGACTTTATTTTTACATTAATTGCAATACAAAAGTTTCTTTATTAATGAATATTGACAATAACTCTAGATACTAGAGGATATAAACGTAAAAAAATTATTGTATGGGGAAATAATATACAGTAAATATTCAAAGAATAAAAAAACCAGTTTTTTATATGTTTATTATTGAAATAAGTTTTAAAAAAATAGTTAAATAAATAAATAATCTAATCTACATTTCGCAAATTATTTGGATCCATACATCCTTAATTTTACAATTTGTCGTAGCAATTTCATCGAGGTATTCTGTCACTCAAATACACTCAAATACACAGGGGTACATTTGGTTCAATTTGGTTTCTTCCAACTCTTACATATTTTCTCAACCATTTTTTGGTACGTTTGGCACGACGTAAATTATTTACGTAAATTAATTTTAAAAATTAAAACGAATTTCGTAAGAAAAGGAAAACCACTAAATCTTCAGCCATCCACTATGTACATTGTACACCCTGCAATCGTTCGAACTTAAAGATCGTTTCGTTTACAATTGTTTCGTTTTAATAAAATTAGTCGAACATTGTCCATTTACATCTACAATTTAATTATTTGCATAATTCAGTAAGTGGAAAGAAAATTCATCAGCACCGACCTAAACAGCTTCTCTCGACTTTTCTTTTAATGATTCAGCGAATCAGTTTACGATTGCTTATCGAAAGATTACATCCTCTTGTTACAAGAGAAAGGGAATTGATTGATTTGTAAAGAAAGAAGGGTAATCTTCAACAAACCTTTGAATTAAGCTGCAATATCATTTTCTGACTTTCTAATGTATTCAGGATTCTGAACTCCTGTCTCTTTATTCCTCGCTTCCTTGTCAACAGCGGAAATCACATATACTGGTTGCTGATTATAAGCGAGGAAACGTTGCTCCGTGTCTGTGCTTTTATTTGAGTCTTTCAACTTCATCTGAAAAGAACCAAAACGTATTATCTTAAAAAATATTGTTTGATGATTTGGTGAAAGGAAAAATTGGTAGGATCTATTAGGAAAAAATCTATCTGAAAATAATGCACACACCTTTTTTCTATATAGCATGAGGAGGATTAAAAGACTACTGATCACGAAAGCACTCGCCACTCCTAGAACCACAGTAGCCGTTTGATATAATGGAGTATCAATCTCTGTGAGTATTTCTCTTTGTTCTAAGGCTATTATTCTGTTTTGAAGAGTATTCATAGTTGTTCTGTGGGTGAAACGAGAAGTTGTTGCGTCAGCCACATGTCCCAAAAAGGAAAGATTTTGCATCCTGATCAATTCTTCTAAGTGAAAGGCTACATCCACCTTGTTGGGTCCAACGATCTCAAAAGCCAGTATGGCCGAATCGTCATTTATTTTGACTTCAATCCCCTCTCTTATTCTTCCTCCTAAGCCTCGTAAAAACTCTTCAGCTTCAATTGCCAAGCGAGATTCTTCATCAAGGAGGAATCTTCCAGGGAAGTGAATAGTCACTTCTACCGCTTCAACGGGAGTTGGTACTAAAAGAAAGAAGGTATTTATATTCCCAAAGTTGAATAATTAATTGCCTTAAATCACCAGGTATACCATTATTATAAAGAGATATATGATATTTTGATTAGATACTAACAGCAAATATTAGTGCCTTTGATGAAAGGTTCAGAGCCGATGACTTGATTTCCAGCCTCGTCGACACACCAACACGTATCTCCAGCACACTGAGTAGGCTCAAATCTTCCCAATCTATCACATATCGCCAGAACATATCCCCTTTCTTTCATCGCTTGGCACCTAGTTCCAAAAATCTCCTTAACTTTATTTTCCGTCGCAAGACCCATCAAGGTATTTTCTATATAATCTTTGATTGACACATCTACTTCTGCCGGCCCTCTTCCACGTCTAGCTTGTCTAAAGTTACATTTAGGTTCTCCACCTCGTGTCAAAGATCCTTTCAGGGGGTCACCTTTTCTATTGACACACCAGCATAGACCAACATGTTCAAGGCATTGAACCGATTCCCAAGTTCCTGTGTCTGGATTGCATCTGGAATTAGAGTTGAAAATGTATTTTTATCTTTGCTGAATAAAATTTTTATTTCTCTGCATTCCAAATAAAACTAACGTATCTTAATGAAATTTTACCTTGGCAAGAATGTAGGTCGTTTAAGTCTCTGCGAGTTTCTTAAATTAGTCTCCCGCAATTTTTCGCAAGGTGAAAGAACTGGGCAGACAGTATTGCAGATCATTTTACTGGTGAAGTCATTATGTCCCATACTGCACTCTTTTTTCGTTCGGCATTCGTTTAGTTCTGGGTCAAAATACCACCTTTCAGTTGTGTTAGAACTCTGACTAGAACTACAAGGAGCTTTCCTGGGTGATTCAAAGCAAACGTCGCGGGGTTTCGGGCAGCAAACTGCATATTCATCATGAGGAGAAAGTTCACATTTATGTGTAGAAGGACAGTGTCTTCCATGTGGTCCACAAATTGCAGGCGTGCCATCTTGTGCCAGAAGGGGAGTTCCATTTGGGCATGGATTTTCCTTTTTTGGTAAACACACTGGGACTGGAGGACAAGGAGGGGCGCTGCAAGCAACTTCCACCATTCTGCAAGCTTCATTTTCACCACGACAGGTTACACTTTTGCAAGGATCTCTACAAGAGCAGATAGGACATCCGCTCTCTGAATTTAACTCGAAGCCATCCGGACACTGAAGGTTGCAGTCGATCTCAGGGCAGCTTAGTGGCTTGTTGCATCTTGGAACGATTCCTTCCATTACTCGAGTGCCTAAAAAGTGAAAGAATGCAATAAAGAATCATGTCTATCCTTTGGCTTTAGAAAGAAGTATTATTTAAACAATATTATAAAATTATAATCAATTTCTACCTGCAGCTTCACGACCCTCTTTGTCGACACACCAACACATGCCATCGTGACACTGAACAGAATCAAAAGCACCATCAGCATCACATCTAGGGATGTAAGTTCTCCTCGCAGGTTCACCAGATTCTCGGGCCTCGTGTTCAGCAACGGCTCTTGCATGTTGGCATGCTGTTGCAACAACTGGAGAAACACATTGTGTACCACAACCGGTAGAACAACATTTATTGTTAGAAGAACATTCTTGGTCGTTGTTACACTGAAGTTCACAGCTTGATGAGCTAGGTACCAAATAAGGGCACTGACCTGAAATTATTTCAATTATGAAATCGTTGTTTCTTAATTTTGTCATTATTAATTTTATTTTGAGAAAGTCACAGTTACCACAAATTGGTATGTAGGAATCAAAGAATTGCTTGCTCACCAGGTTTAGTAGTTAAACAAGCAGGCACTGCGGGACAATATTGGCCAGGTCCGCAGTTAACGTCGACCATTGCACACGCCTGATGAGAGCCACACGTGACTTCCTTACAAGGATCTCTACATCGACATTGTTGGCATCCAGCCGCATCCACCTCATAGCCATAAGGGCATTTTAAATCACAGTCAAAGTTATCGCACATGTTTATGAGATTCCTCACTTCCTGGCAGTTGACACGCTTTACGTCTATTTTGCTTTTCAAAGTAACACCAAATTGGTTCACGCAAGAACATACATCCTTATGACACTGAAGGGCCTTATAAGAACCATCTTCTTCACATTGGGGCGATGGAATTGCCAATCCCATTCCTTCCCGTGTTCCTTCCATACGCTCGTTGAAATCCCGAAGGTATTCACACACTAGAAACAATAATAAGGTGTATAAGGCAGAAGTTTTTAAAATACAAATATTAGGTGACAAAATGTGATTGAGTACATATCACTTACTTGTAGGCAGTTTGCTGGGTTGGAACTTGATAGCGCAACATACTGATTCCCCTACTTCCGGCACAATGGTGCACCTGTGATTCGAAGGACATGTTTTATTGGTGGAACAAGTCACTACGTTACCCTTTTCATCACTGAGAGGAATACCGGAAGTACATGCATTTTTGTAAGTCTTCTTGGGTCTACACTCAGGTTTCGACAGACACAAGAAATCTGAACAACCTTCTTCTTTTCGTACTGAACACTCTTCGCCAGGAGGACACGGATATCTGATTTAAAAAAAATAGTATGTCAATTCAGTACAATCATGATATGAAAATGAAACTAAAACATTAATTAAAATTATAATGCAATGGGCTTTCTGAGTAATAATAAATAGAATATTAAACAATTCTGAGGCTCACCCTTCACAAGGATTATCACACTCGCATGTTGAACAACCGGAATCGTCAATTTTAAATCCGTATTGACAGACTTGAGCACACTGCTGAGGACTGCAAGTAGGAGGAAGAGATCTAGCCTTAGCCACAGGCTGGCAATCCACTTTCTTTGCTGGACCCATCGAGCCAACTAATTTCTTCCCATCCGGATCGACACACCAACAAACAAGGCCATTGCGGGAACATTGCTTTGCTCTATATTCTCCTCCTGAAACAATTTAACATATCCCTTAAAATAATTTCAGTTTCTTCTCTCTCTGCTATATTAAGACTGTAATTATATCTGTTACCTTACCTTCATTACATTGCGGTACATAACCACGCCCCTGTCTTTCAGAAACGCTCAAAAGTTCTGCCAACATCCGGTTCCTGTGACAAGGACTTACTCCTTGTGGAATACTGCAAACTCCACCACCACATCTGGAATCAAAAAATATTTTAGTTAACATGAAATACACTTTTGAGAATTCTTCGATGCAGAAAAGTCATTGAAAAGCATTGAAACTTTTACGTGAGGGTATTTTTTGTTACACACCTTTCGCTGACACAACATTTTTGTGGTGCCGGACAGTCAAAGTCGTGTTGACAATTGGAATCACAGACAAGAGGCTCATCGGCTGGGCAAGTTCCGGGTCTCCTGAGCTCTAGATTGGAGGGACAGCAAACACCATACTCCTGATTAGGTTCTACCAAACACCGGTAAAGTGGTGGACAGTTCGGTTTTCCAGGTGAATCCCCACAAAGGAACGGTCGGGGTGAGTCGGTGATCTGCAGAGGCTCGCCAGCAGGACATATTGTTGCTAAGGACTTAGCTTTTCGACAACTAGGTATTGGAGGACACGGGGGACGAGCACAAGGAACTTGAATCAGCTCGCAAGACTGCGTCGAACCTGGACAGGTGATCCCTCGGCAAGGATCTCGACATTCGCATTTTGGACAACCCGTCTCTGGTTCGATCTAAAAATAATTGATATCATCATTTTATTTCATTTTATTTCCGTACAACGTTTAAAATATTTGTAAATCCTTCGAAATTTTTTGAAATCCCACCTCGAATCCTAGAGGACACAGCATGCGACAAGAGTGAGCGGGACAGGGCCGAGGATTACTGCAGTCTACTGAATCTCTTCCTGAAGCTCGTGTTCCAATTACTTCACTGCCGAATTCGTCAACACACCAACAGGAAGTCTCTCCAGCGTCACACTGAATCTTTTCAAATTCTCCAGTCTCATTATTACATTTTGGCACCATTTGCATTGGTCCCATGGGACCAAGTGCTCTTGATCTTCTGGTGGCAGCAAGTGCCAATTGTTCGCATCCTGTCAGCTCTCCTGTAACGCATCTGAAACCGCATGCTGTTTTGCAACAACGCTCATTGGATGCTTGGCATTCGAAATCGTTTTTACAACCCACTGCTCGAGCTGGACAGACATTTTGCTCTTCGTAAGATGGACATCGACCAACGGTCTTCAAGGATGGCTCTGTAACAAAAAAATGAGTCAAGAAGTCTTCTTCATTCAACTGTGAAATTGTAATCCTCAGATGAGATAACTTTATACTATTAAATGGGTAGCAATTTTTTCAGCAATCAAGCACCACTTGAGTTTCTTTTTACAATTAACAATTATGAAACTTTTACTTCTTTTTTTCAAATTAAAAGCAAATGATGGAATGTGAAACAGAATTTACTGCACAATATGGTTAATTGCTTCCATAAGAAAGAAATACGATTCAACAATATGTTACAGAACTTAGAAGACATAAGAGTATTAATTTTCTAGCAAAAGTTTCTCTTATGTAAGTAACACTGTAATTCAACTAGGCTCCTAATATTGTACTCTCTTTTTGTGAAATTCTTTTGTGCATATTGTACATATATTTTACCGACGGCGTTAATCACACTTTTTATAGTATTTCCCTTCCACCGTTATATACTTCCTCTGTAATTGCTCGGTCCGCGTTTGCTTTAGTGACTACCTGTCACCTAACTCGGAAAAATTGTATGCCACGTACTTTCCGAATCTTTTATCATTTTTATGAAACTGTAGAAATTGTAATGTGCAATTTGCAAAGAAGCTTGCAAAGAAATTTCTACATTCATAGCAAACAATTATTGCAAAAATATTATCTTCAATTGTATACAGACAATTAAAGATGATAGTATATTAAGTAATATACTATGTAATATTAAGGGCGTTGAACCCAAGTGTTAAGCTCAAAATTCCATTCTCCATTTTACTCAACGAAAATTGTAGATAAATATTTTTTCGCTCTGTAGCGCTAATCTTTTTTCAAATAAAAGACTGCCTACAGAGCGAAAAAATATTTAAATTCGATACTTTGTGCATAAAACGAAGAATTCAAAATCTAACTTCAAAATTCAATATTTTCATTTTGCTTAAAAACGATTTGAATTATATATTTTCTCGCTCTGTACGCATAATTCTAGTTAAAAATTGATTAATTCTACAGAGGGAAAAAATTCAAAATCTAATATTTGTTGAGTAAAATGAAGAAATCGAATTTTTAGATTAAAACTTGGCTCTAATACCCTTATAAGTAATTTGGGAGTTGTTCAACATCCTAAGACAGGCTGCAATTTGCAATTTGAACGAAAATACTGATTTACAGTTATAAAATCATTAGAATCGGGAATCATCTTATTCAACTTTTCTCTGTTTATTTTACAACTCTCGATAATGTACATACTATGAATAATGTGCAACTTTAGTCTGCTGGCTGAGTCGTGAGCAATCGTAAAGCGAAGCATGCTCGAGGCATCTTAACAGTAGGACGCGAGGAACCGTTAGGTGGACTCATGCTATTTTTATTATTTTCTTGCCGCTACACTTATTCATCGGGTCAGGAATCAAGGTGAAAATCGAAGGATCCAGATGCATGCTTAAGTTATCACTTCTTCCTAAGTTTATTTAATTATATAACAATTCAATAATGAAACTATGTATATTTCAGAATCACATGCCTCTTCATTAATTAATAAAATGAATTTATCCTGTTGCTTCGTGAAAGTGCCTAAGAGACTGTTTAAAACTTCAGCACCGTAAAAAAACATATTTAGCCTTTCCAGAAAATTATAATCAGTGATATTGATATTTAATTATAGCTATTTAAATTCCGTTAGTCAATTATTGGTTGAGTTCGTGATATGACCTAATTTTCTTCGTAGAAATATGGGGCACTATACCTTAGATTGAAAGATGAAACACTTTCTCAAATTTAGTGATTCTGAGATTTATTTTAGTCGGAATTGAAATTGTATTAAATACAGTACTTCATTAAAATCTAAAGTAAAGAATTGCTTCCCACCAATTTCTTTTTATCTCGAGGAAATAAGATTCAGTTTCTTTTTGGGATATACAATTCGTTCCATTAAATTCGAATTTTGGAAAATAATTTGAAATTTAATCAGTGATCAAAATGACCAACTGCTTTATTCAATAAGTATAGTTTTAATTTAAAAATTCGATTTCTTCAATATTACAGATTTGAATAAAATTTGAAAGTAAAAATATTGTGCTTACCAGCAGAGATGGATGATAATATACAGAGGATGAACAGACAAGTCGATGTCACCCACACAACGGCGCAGGCAAGACCACCGTTGCTGAAATCACGGCGCATCCTCAACGCATCCAGTAATTTTTTAATAAGTCACGATTCCTGGAAAATAATCAAAATAATAAAAGCTATATTTATATTCATTCATAAATATAAATAGAGGTGCAACAAAAGTGTAACTTAACTATGATTAACGTTCAAGGCCAAGTTTTAATCTAAAAAATCGATTTCTTCATTTTACTCAACAAATATTAAATTTGGAATTTTTCCCCTCTGTAGAATTAATCAATTTTTAATTAAAATTATGCGTACAGAGCGATTAAATATCTAATTCAAATATTTTTTAAGTAAAGTGAAAATATTTTATTTTGAAGGTAGATTTTGAATTCTTCGTTTTATGCAAAAAGTATCGAAAGTAAATATTTTTTCGCTCTGTATGCAGTCTTATATTTGAAAAAAGATTAACGCTACAGAGCGAAAAAATATTTATCTATAATTTTCGTTGAGTAAAATGGAGAATGGGATTTTGAACTTTAGACTTGGGTCCAACGCCCTTAATACAGAATTTTTCAAAAGTATATGTCTATAAAGGTGGGATTTTAGCAATCAAGAATTTTTTTTAAAAATAAATTCTAGGTAGTCTTGAGTGATGGATAGGTACCGGTTGAGTGTAAATTCCACAATAGTAAACCACCGGATGCATATATTGCGAACGCAATGAATTGTATTGGCATCTGATTTTCTTTTGTTCCACATTTTATCAGACATAGAAAGAGAAAATCAGTTGTTAAAGACTTCCATGCATGTCGCCTTATTTGAATTCGATAATTTAACAATGTTGTTAATTTTCAGATTGTTGGTGATCAAATTTTGGATACAGGCTCACGTCGCTTTGTCTAAAATCATTTTTGGTTCCGGGGTCGCATAGTCCCAGATAAATTGAAACTCTGGATTTAATATATCCGGGTTCTACATTATTATACAAATATACATATATTCCACTATTCACAATACTATCATACAAAGATTGTATCTTTTAGTGTACCTTTTTGAAACGTTTATTTGAAATTAAGCATTTTTAAATTAAAATACAATTTTTAACGCCTAATTCTGAAATGATCATAAAAAGAAATATAATTTCGATAGTTGCGTTAGAATTGTAGGTAGAAATTAATGTCGACTTCTGTCACTGCTGAAAATTAATATTGGTGGACTGAGCGGTATCATGGGACAGATATTGGATAGACCATTGGACTTCAGGAATTATTGAGCATAATTCCCTCAGGCACGCGGGCGCATGATAATAAAGCAGACCAGACGCAATTAACGGCTGTAATTACCTATCTCCCATTTCCCATTTCAGAACATGTTACAAGGGCGGTTAACAACCCTAAATTATTCATAGAAAGCGAATAAGGCCTAAATTCGAAGAATGCATTTAGAATCTTTTTTGTGGCGCTGCAAACTTTATTTTCATAAATTCCTGACTTTCTATCCTCAATTTTATAAAATTTAGTGAAATCATATAGGAAATGAAATCGACTTGGAATTCCTTAGAATTTGATTAAATCCTTTGATATAATTTGAAAATTAAAACCCCTTGCAGTTTTTAATATTTAATTTACATTTTTTAATATCTTCAGCTTATTTGAAATTATGAAGAACTTTTATTTCTCTCTAGCTATAAATATTTTATTCTTTCATTTTCATAATTTCAGATGAATTGTCTGTTATTCAGGTCGAAAAATTTTGCTTTTATTTTCTACATGCGCTCCTATTATCTTCCATTTGCCAACAAAAAAAGTATATTACATTTTTTCAGATTCTGAGAAAGAATTAAGGCGCGGTGCTGGAATCCTGAAACGCTGTATAACTTTACAAAATGATACTTTCTGTTTTTTGCACATAAATCGTGACCACTTGATGTGATTTAATGTAGTAGACACAAAATTACATGAAAAAGCATTTCTCAGTATCTACGCGACCCCGAACCCGGAAAACCTGGAAAATCAGGAAATAACCAGATATATTATTTATCGAGCTATAATTTCAAATATTAAAATAAAAGAAGTCGAAAATAAAAACATGATCAAAGCAAAAACTACATTATCTATGAAATAAATTTGATTTAAGAATGTTGGAGCCAAGTTATAATCTAAAAATTCGATTTCTTCATTTTACTTAACACATATTAAATTTGGAATTTTTCCCCTCTGTAGAATTAATCAGTTTTTAATTAAAATTATGCGTACAGAGCGAGTAAATATCTAATTCAAATATTTTTTAAGTCAAATGAAAATATTGAATTTTGAAGGTAGATTTTGAATTCTTCGTTTTATGCAAAAAGTATCGAAAGTAAATATTTTTTCGCTCTGTATGCAGTCTTATATTTGAAAAAAGATTAGCGCTACAGAGCGAAAAAATATTTATCCATAATTTTCGTTGAGTAAAATGGAGAATGGGATTTTGAGCTTTAGACTTGGGTCCAACGCCCTTAAATCTGGTTGTTTCATTATTCGCAATTCCCTGAATGAGATGATGCTGCATTGCTGGTGGACTATATAGAATAATGAATCACACGAAGAAGAAGAGCCAATTTCAAATATTACCAAATTTACCGTAAGGCATAACGGCTACTGGTACAATACTTCATCTATACTGTATTAGGATAAGCTAGAATGAGGAAGGTCCTGGAGATTGGTTTTACGATGAGTTTTAGAGGCTACCGGATGTAAATGGTATAAACTTTATTTGGAAACGCGGTCACTTCGTTCAGCGATCAAACACTGATGTTAAGAAAAGGAGTGAAGATTTATTGAAATGAGGTTACAGCGGAACTAAAACTTAAGTGAAGTGATTTTTTGCATTTTTTTCAAATATCATTAATTTTTTTATTCCATTAATTTCAATAAATCGAAACATTTACTTCTGTTATATAAAAATCATCACTAAAAAATTGAATAGAAACAATAATGGAATAATCTCTTGATCTCTTGTTTTTTAATCCCAAAAAATTCTTCGATATCTTTGAGAAACATTTTTAACTCTTTTTAATTTCATTAAATACCTAAAATTTCTGTTCTTTCTTTGCAATCTTTACAAATTCACAGAATTTCCATTAAATTTTGTAAGAAATTTTTGTAATCCCTTGCAATTTTTATATAAAGCCTTTAAAAGGTCTGAAAACTCCTTAAAATTCCGAAAATCGCCGTAACAAAGTCTGTACGAATTTAGCAGTGAGTATTCCACTATTTCCAGAGAAAATCGTCAGAATAAAAAAAAAAAAACAAAAAGAAGAAACATAGTCGAATATAGAGATGTTTTCATGACAATCCAGACAATGATGATGATCGTGACAATACTGACAAGGCTGACGGACTATGCAAGGCATACTAATGATTTTATACTTAAGATTTTATTGAAAGACTGAATCATCTTCGAAAATGTATGTAATGTAATGAAAGAGACGACAATATGATAAACGCAATTCCGGATCTAAGGATCTGGGAATCTGGTTCATCGTCCGCTTCATAATCTTTTCTAGACGTCATAGTGACGTATTATAGGTCGTAGGAAGAAGAAGAACATTCTCCAAAAGAAGCATCCGAGCTTCTTTTGAGCGACCTTTATGTGAAGAAAGTTGCGGTGATGACGCGTTCGGGAATACCAAACTACGAATGCGATGAAGAATCGTGTGTATATACGACAATAGAAAGTTCTCGCATGCTACTAAGAGCTAAGAGCCACTTCGTCGACCCGGAAGGAACTCGAGTGATGAAGTGACCCACATCCGGTAGGTAAACTAAAAAATAAAAATAGCAGGTACATTAAGAAAATATGTAAAGCGGAGGATCCAGAACACGAGAATTGAGAAGTTTATAAATTTATAAGTGAAACAACTGTAAATAATGTCTTCAAGCGAATATTTCGCAAAAATTGCAAGTGGAAGAGGTGAACTCAGAAGTGAGCGAATAAACCGTGATAAATTCAGTTAATTCTTAAATATTTAAGGATCAGGCCAAATCAATTAGATCAAATAAATTAAATGCAAATAAATTCAATAATTAAATGCTATGTTAATACTTATTAACAAAATAAAAATTAATTTAGGCATATGCGATTAAAGCATAATTTTCCGCAATACTGTATTTAGAAATTTGAAAATAAAACTTTTAAATTTTGAATAAGTATGTATGTATTATGGAAACAGAAAAAAGTATTTATGAATGAACCTGTTTACACTGAAGCAATTTTTGCTATCGTAGCAGAAACTTCTACGGTCGGCAGCCAATAAAAAACATTCTATTTATAATCGGCGGTCGTGAATGATTGTTAAGCGTAGTAAAAATTAAAGCAGTGTAAATAGACTCAATTTAAAAAAATTAAGATGTTCAACAAGTTTTATCTAACGACATCATGCATCTGTACAAGAAATATTTTTTTTTCATAATGTAAAAACAATCATTTTTGATGATTTTGAAGACTTTTTTGTTGAATATATTTGAAGCTCACCGAGTTAAGTGAAAGTTCCCAGCGAATACTTTAAATACATATGTGCATTTATAGTTTCACTTCTTTTCTTTTTGAAGTGAATGAAATGTTAGTTTTAGATTATTTTTCAAACTAAACATTTTTTTTTTCTTAAAACTTGTTTAATTCAAACAAAAAACTCTTTTTGAACCAACAAAAGTTTTAGTTAAAACAATAATAATTTAGTTCAGTCAATAAACAAGTTTTTTTTGCTGTCTGGCAACCAAAACACTTTGTTCTCCCCATCAGAAAATTTTTTCAGCGCTAATTTATAAATTTAAAAAAATGGTACCAACAAAATTAGACTTGAATAGCATATTAGAAACGGAACACTCACCTATAAATTTTGATAATCCAATAGCAAGTAACACACGCGTCTCGTAAAGTATCAAATTATTTATAAGATGTCAATAATGCTTCTGTCAATTTGAAAGTTCACGTATTTATTAGAGATGCACTTACAATTGGTGCATTCGCGTTAATTCGTGGCACACGTAAAATTTCTTCAATCCTATTATTGTGGTCAGTTGGTCACTCTCACTCTGCGTCGAATGACGGTTGAACACTGTCCTCGCAGCACAAGAACTTCGGCAGAGCGGGCTCACATGTTGATGACCCCTTTCTATGACCCCACCTTCCGCCCTCAGATCCGCTTATCGTGAAGGTGGGGCATGCCAATTTCACCTGGGTTCAATTCAATTTCTCACATTACGGAAATTATTTTCCTATTCTGGTGCATTCTTGAAAGAGATTATTCTTCGAGAAAAAAAAAGAAAATGTTAATAAAACTTCATGGTGATAATAATACATTATAAAGAGGAAGATGCTTAATAATCTAATTTGTATCGAAAAAATGTCTATTGAAAAATACTGCTTTTAGAGACAAATTTTATGACATAAAGATGTAATTTTTTAAACTCTAAAAACTTATGTTTGAAACTTTTTTTTCGTAAAATCGATTTTTTCGTATTTTGACCTTGAAAACGTAATTTGCACACCTTTTACTACGATATTCGTAAATAATATTATGGGAATACGCTAATAAAATGCACTTTAATTTAAATACAATTTATGGACTTTATTGTAGTCAGATTTATAAAATTAATTTACAAAATATTATTTAAGCTAAATGTGGAGGTGGAGGAGGAATTTGCATACCTGCAGCTAACATCGAAGGAGGAGGTGGAACGGGATTAAACATTGGAGGTCTAGGAGGTGGTGGAACACCCATCATAGATCCACCTAATCCTGGTCGTATCAGAGGGACAGGCGGTGGAGGGACTTTTCCTACTGAGGGCTTTTCGTTTCTAAATGCAAATTGTAGAAAGAATTGTTTTGTGTCTCGGTTCCAGTGGGTCCAAAACTTTCCTTCTGCTTTTTCTACTTCTCTACTTGGCACCTAGAACAATAAAATTATAATTAGATTCTTTACATAATGTAGAAGACTTAGAATTGATTGTAAGCGTTTAAAGAATTGCAAATAACCTTGAAGGAAATTGTCTCGTATGGTTCCGCTGCAAACAGTAAATACTGCCATTTACGATCCGGAGGTTCAACTCTTTGCTCGTAGGCCGACATAAATCTGTGCCTAGGGCTAATGTTGTCTGCAACTTCAGGATAGTCCACTTGAAATAAAAGACTCTGTTGACCCGTCTCCGGATCCCTTTGCTTCGTTACTCTGTAACCAGGTCTTCCGATTTTTACAAATTTCTTTGGCTCAACTCTAGGTTTCTCTGGGGCTAGAGTTTGTGGCGCTTCTTTAGCCTCTTTTGCAGCTCGCCTAGCTAAATTAGCCTGATGTTTTTTTCCTTGTGTGTGGGCTAGATAACTCCCCTCATTATTGTGAAGCGTGAGACACAATTTACACTCGTAAGACCCCAAGTGATTTTTCATAAAATAAGGATCCTTGTTTAGATCTATTGTCTCTAGAGCTAACTGACGGAGGCGCTCTCTTCGGTCTCGATTACTCTCCGACCAGGAGGCCACGCCTCCTCCTCCAGTTTTTCCTCCAGGTCGATTTTGGAAATCCATCCCAAGTAATTACCTGAAAAAAAATTTAATAGATTTTTTAGTTTAAGGTCTTAATGTTAATCATAAATGATAAATATACAATACTTAATATTTAATGATATATGTACAAATAAATTTATTAAAATTGAAATGAAGATTCGATTTTAAACATTAACGAAAATGTTACACTTGAGATATTAGGCATTACTATAATTACAATATCACAAACAATGTTTACATATATCCCAAGCATTATTTACGTTTATCAAACAGTTGATTCGTAATAATAAATATACATGTAAATACGTAAATGATATAGATTGACATAGTTTTAGCGAAGAATATCTATATTATTGATAACGTCAGGTTGGATAAACTAAATTTACTCTTATAATTATACATTATGTACTACATTCCCTTAAACTAAACTTTGTTTATAAATAAGGTAAATCATTGAGAATGTATTTAAATTAATGTATTTAGTTCTTGAAACCCACCAAAATGTTTAATTGCGTTTGTTTTTTGACGTAAAAATCGTGTTCGGCTTTTAAGGAACTTAAAAGGTTAGAAAATCCAAAAAATTAATACGTATAAAACAACTTTCTTACCTGATTGATTTCCTCAAAATAATGTTCTTGAACTTTTTTTCACTTAATTATTATGGTTTTTTATAAGATATTACGTTCTGAAGTGACAGACGCAAAACGAAAGCCAAGCAAGTCAGCAAATAAGGTTAGGTTAGGATTGTTAGGAAATTTTCGCATGCGCATTCTTCTTTCCGGTAGGAATGTCGAATGTAAAATTTCACGAAACTTTGGTCCACTGAAAAATTTCATGAAACTTTCAAGACCTTGAAGATGGCGGCGGGAAAATTCAAACTATATGAATCTAGTGCCTTTCTTGCGGTACTTTTGAGAATTTAGAAAATAATTCAACATTTTTTTCAATACATTCACAAATATCATTTTTATTAATGAAACATTAAACAATATTCCAAAACAAGTTTAAACCTAGTTTAAAGTTGCGACAGTGATATACGATTATCTAACCTGATCTGATTTCCGCACATGCGCAAATAGAAATTCCCTTCTTTCCCAGTGAAATATTTCATTGCAAGCATTTCATTGTTTACAATTGTCTACAAACCTAACAACGTGACAACAGCACAACACGTGCCATTAGTTGATTCCAGTTGATTCTAGATTATTAATTTTTATAGTAAAATGTCAGGACGCTTAGCTATGGTAAGAAATTATAATTTAATTTAAAAACTATCCTTGTTTTTTTGAACTTGATATATGTATAGATATTTATTCTCTCCCTAATATCACTCAGTCCTTATAAAAAATTACCTACTTGTATTGTAGAACACGGTTATTATTATTATTATTATTATTAGTTATTATTATTATTTTGTGAATATAAAGGAAAAATAAAGTAATTTTTCCGATTTTTTAATTTTGTCAAACATAACCTCACTTTTTGAAATATACATATATATATATATTGAAATATTTATTTATGTTATAGATATGATAAGTACATTGTTTTACTATTTACAGGTCGGTGGAGACGATATAGATGGCAAATCGAAGACTTTTGTCTTTATGGGCGAAGGACACACTTTGGGTCGAGCACTCATCACAATTATGCAAAATTTGTATGTAGTTTCATTTAAATTTATTTCTCTCTCTCTATATATATA